>JAODAL010078597.1:0-12857 GCA_025379985.1 Phyllomedusa bahiana | reverse complement strand
ATGGTTGGATGATACTTTTTGTCTTTTGCAATCCCCTCGCAGAACGACTGCTACGCCATGAGTAGCGAGGAGCAGGAGCACTTGACCGGGAGATGATGGCAAAGAGAAACAGCTCCCTTCTGCAGGGGTGGTGGAGCCTTGACTGGCTGCAATGGCATGCTTCCCACTGGGCGCTGGCTGCGCAGCTGTTTTGTGGCGGCAGGATGGACTACCACATCTGAGCCACGTATCTCCCACGCCACCCGAAGGTGACGCTGCATTTTGTTGATGCAAGGCCGTGGTGCCAATGTTAGCTCCTTGGCCACACTTCACTTTCTGCCCACAGATTCTACATATACCCATATTCGGCTCCTCCGGTGTCTTAGCAAAGAACTGCCACATCGCCGAGTATCTGATTTTACCGCCAACGCTCCGCACGAGTGACTACTGCCGCCGCTGCCTCGCTGAGCCCCTGTGCCGCTACTTTCTTGGACCTGCAAAGCGGGTTTTCTACCCCATGGCCGCTTGGCTCCCGACCTCACACTGCTGCTACCCTGCTGACTCACAGCCACACAACCCACTTGCTGGCTGCGATGCTGCCCTACGCGCAAGCTCACGCCCTCTTTCCTGACGATGATGAAGCCCTTGCTTCACCCGGCTCCCAAGTGCGGTCGGCTACATCATCATCAATTTGTGTTTCATCGCACTGTTGTCCTCATCACCGGTCTTGGTATGCAGAGGCTGACCCCCCACAACAGGACCTCCCCTGCCACATCTATCCTTTGCCGCCTACTGCAAGAAGCAGGGGATATTGGCCCCATTTCTTCACTGCTAAGTAGCTGCTGACCGCCCTCCTCAAATTGTTCATCCTCGCTATATAGTGGCGCTGAGCCCAGACCACATAGTAGATCTCTGGCTGAGGGAACTCGATGGGACAGAGGCGGGTTGAGGACAGGTGAAGGGCGCTGACCCGATCCTGGGCCATGCCAACTCCGGGTTGTGTCTGACGGTCCCACCGACTCTTGGCTGGGGTTGTAAGATGTCATCTGGGAGGAAGTGGATGACCTAGTCAACCAAACACGAACCATTGGGTTGCTGAACAACACACGGCCGCTAGATGACAGCGGCAGTTCTGGCCTCACAGAGTGACCCCTGCTGCGACGTCCCCTTGCTTTTCTGTGACCTGTGCCTGCTCCAGGAATGTTTTTTGCCACTGCACTCGCAGGTGAAGAGCCTGCCACCTCTCTGTCTGACATACTGTTTTTTTTCTAAAATGTACAGACACTGTTTGATGAAGATAAACTGTATATGATAAATACACAAACCCCGTATTTGACTCCAATAACCCACTAACCACCTTAGGTAACCCTTGGATATAAAAATTGGTGCTTCACAAATTTACAGGAAAAATTTACTTGTAAGTGCCGTTAAAAACACTGTGTATTTTACTGAATATAAAAGCACAAACAGGCTTAATTAACCTTCTGATATGAATTATGCTACAGGCAAAATTTTTCTTTGGCGGTGAAAAACAACGTTTATTTTAATGAATACAACTGCAGAAAAATACTTATGCAATGCCGGATATCTAGGTGCCACACCTCTGCAAGGCTTGCACCGCAAAGGACTCCAATTCTGGTTACGGTAATCCTCTTGTTTTTATTGTGTTCTGTATTTTCCAACAA
The DNA here is from genome assembly GCA_025379985.1 of Phyllomedusa bahiana. Taxonomy (NCBI): domain Eukaryota; kingdom Metazoa; phylum Chordata; class Amphibia; order Anura; family Hylidae; genus Phyllomedusa; species Phyllomedusa bahiana. The sequence continues at coordinate 11,193 of JAODAL010078597.1, read as the reverse complement.
CTGTTGTTGTGTCCTACCTTGCATTTTTTCTTTGGCCTTTTCCATCTCTCTTTTAGTGTAACCCCTTTCTTCCAACCTCTGATCAATGTTCTTGACTGACTCTTTATAATCTTTATCAATAGTACACAATCGTCGGGATCTTAAGTACTCTCCATACGGTATTGCCCTAATGGTAATAAAAGAGTGGCAACTGTTGGCTTTAAGGATGGAATTACCAGAGTTTGGTTTTCGATACATAGTGGTTACAACTGTACCACTCACTGTATCTCCCCTAAGGAGAATATCCAAGAAGGGGATATCACTTTTATCCCAACTTCCTGTGAAGCATAAATTTAAATGGTTCTGATTTAAATATTCAAAGAAAGGTTGTATAAGCGCTACATCGTGTCCCAGAACTAGGGGTCACGATGACGCCCATACCAAACTACAGCCCAGATAAGGATTGTCTACATATAAAGGGTATGATATCCCCAGCATGGTGATATTTGCCAGTGAAGGTGATCGGGGCCCCATTTGGTGCCCCCCCCCAATTGTAAAAAAAAAATTTTTCTAAAATTTTGAAAAAATTTGCTCTCAGAAAAAAGTAAAATAACAGTAGCAAAATTCCGTAAATTTAAAAAACCACAATTTTTTTTGAAAAGTGGTAATGCTAAAAAGAATTCAGGGGGTATACAAATACAAGCTGAGACATCACAGCGATCCAGTATATTTCTTTTCCCAATTTTTTTGCCTTTGATAGTTCTCAAAATGATTTTGTTTTTTAAACAACCGGTTTTTTACAGATATGGGCTGCAGATTTTGGCCACCCTTGCTTAGACTTTCACATAAAGTTTTATTTCCCAAAAAGGGTTTAACCCGGGGGGGAAGACATTTTGTGGACCTTGGCGCCCCATAAAACACAGGGAATATGGTTACCCCAAAACAAATATTTTTTTGCTTTTCAGTGATAGCACCGGGGAAATCCCTTCTTTCACATTGACAAATTTTTAATGTCGAGGGTTTCTAGAGTCTACGATATGTAACAGCATCTCAAATATCTTGATACCTGGTGGTAAGAAACCCAGCACCATCACCCCCGTTCCCCCCCCTTGTCCCCTTCTTAATTCCCCAATTTTTGTTACCCCTATTTCTTTAAGACCTTTTTTTTTGGGACCAAGAAGTTTAAATTTTGTCCCCCCTTTTTTTTTATACATGATTGTTTTTTTTTTTTTTGCGCTATCAGGCTCACCCAGGTTTTCGGGAAAGGGTTTCCCATGGCGGGAACCCTAGCCTTGGTGGGATAAAAGCCAGGGTTGGGCATGTGGTGGTGGATGCTGGGCTCACCCCCACTTTCCAGGTCTACATGGTCCAAGTTTTCCATACTCAATTCTTGTAAATTTCTCAAAGCTACTTGTTCATTGAATTGTAATGACTCAAACTCATTAAACCGATTTTTGCTAATCTCTGAGATTTCCCTCTCTGTCATCTTTATTAAAGAAATATTTTTTTACTGTTAGCAATCTACTAAATTTTTTAATATCAAGAATAGTGGAGAAAAGGTCAAAATTACAGGTGGGGAAAATTAAACCCTTGGGAAAGTACACCCTTGGTTGGTAAGGGGTAGTTGGTGTCAATACCACAACCTGTACGTCATTCCCTACTTTTTGTATATTCTTTTTTTCTGTGCATACGTTCTTGTGGACTTCCTTTGTATAATGTCCTCCTGTTTTTTTCCCCTTTCGTTCCCGTTTTTTGACATATTGCCGGTCATCTGTGCATGTCCTTTCTGAGTCTGAAAAGGCATACATTGAACCTTTTTTATCAGTTATCGCGTATTCCAAATACATTTTGATATAGATAGGTCAATTACAAGGAAAGTCAGTCCATAAATTTTTTAAAAGATGCCTCATTTTTGTATTTTATTATATATCCCGCGTTTTTTGGAGTATTAAAGGGCACTTTCGAAACCCATATCAAACTAACTAACAAAAGGTATACTCCAAGAAAAAATGGCCCTTTTTTACCCAAAAAAACTTTTCTTTTTTTAAAGTAACAAACTTTTAAAACAACAGTGAGCAAAGTACAAAACATAGATAAATTTTTTTTTTTATAGATAACTTATTTAGATAACACAAGCTTTTTAAATTCCCCTATCCAAAAAAAATTAACTTTGGGGATTTCAGCCTAAAGTGTTTTTCCCCCTGCATTCCCCTGCTTTGCCCGGCAATCTGCCAGGTGTCCGCCAAACTAAAAACGGGGAAAGGGGAAATAAAATGGTATATATAACCAGAAAAAAAAAGTAAAAAAAGTAACCTTGGGGTTTCCTTTAGTTTCCCGATGTGGAGAAGCCCAATGGTATTCATTGATTTCCATTTTCAGGTTTTCAGGCCTGAAGTATATAATTCCTCACGTAAGCCCGGGGTTTCTTGGACAGCTTGTCCCGTTGTAACGTGCGCGATATCGGTTGTCGGGGTGTTGGGGCAAGTAGCTCTGCGCGACTTTCCGGGCCCCCCCCTTTTTCTCAAGCATAAGAATACACATTTGTCTTCCCCTTTAACATATATTTAACTGAAAAAAATCACATAAAAAAAGTTAAGACAAAAAACAAGCCCTGATGGGTCATAGAAAAACATAAAATTTTACACTCCTCTTCTCCCATTAGGGGATGAGTTGATTTAAAAAATCCAATAGACCTCTCGTTGAAAAGAATTTTTATTAAAATTGTGATTCACTATACCGTAAATTTGCTATATAACCGCCATTTCAACCCCACACACATTGTGATTAGCTTTAAAAAATGTTAGCCAGGAAATTTTTACCGAATTTTTTTTCTTTTTCCCCCTTTTGTATCAACTGCACTAGAGTACCATCTCTTTATACCTCCGAATTTAAATTTTTTTCCATTTAACTCACTTTTATTTTGCGTGATGTCGTTAACAATATTATCCCTCAGGACATTTTTGAAGGTAAATAACATTATTTGAAAACACAAGGTGTAACCTTAATTTTATCCATGACCCTTTAAAGGATGTGTGACTTTTGAACCTTTAAAAATTCCTGTGCTATGTTGACAGTTTAAACATGGGAAGGGTTCCTATCTGTGTGATACCTAATCGTTTTTTTTATTAAAATTATTTTAACAAGATCCCCTCAATAAGGTCATTCCCTATACCCCTTTCCTTTTTTATAGACAAATTTTGGGAAATTTTAAATAGTTTTCCATATTTTACACTTTTTGTAGAATTTTCCCACCATTTTTTAACTGCTTTTTTTTTCATTTTTGAGTGACTATCATATGGAAATAAAAAGACAATTTCATACTTTGGGGTTTTTCTTTTTTTCCTCAAATCTTGTACATTAAGTCTACCCATTTCTTTCCCAATTTTTTTATTCTTCTCTTTTTAAAACCCTTTTTTCAAAATTTTTCAATATTTTTTTTTTAAAATTTCTACTTATTCTTCATAATTGGCAAATTCTTCTAACACGAATAAATTGGCTTTTTGGCATGCCCTTTAAAAAAACTGTTTGGGGCATGAAAGCTTTGTCTAGATAATAGGTTTTTTTTTTTATCAAAATCTTTTTAATAAAGTTTTTAGATGGTTCTTTTCTTTATTTTTTCAACTCTAAGTATTTAATTTTTTGTCATAGTAAATTTTATAGATGGGTGACATGAATTAAGGGATTTGAAAAACCATTTTAAGGGCCTTTCAGTCCTCCCCAAATAGGGAAAAATGTCCACATTTTCAAACCATTTGCGACATTAACGGCTCCATAGGGCTTAACAAATTTTTCCTCAAATACAGACATTAAAAAGTTAGCAAAAATGGCCAGCTGGCGATCCCCCTAGGGCCCCGCTTTTTTAATAATATTTTTTTCCAATCTAAAATAATTTTTAGACAGACATATCAAAAAACTGCATGAGAAAAGATATTTGTTGGTTATTAATTGTACATCTTGCATAAGTTTCTAGTAAGCTTCCTTTCCTTCATCTTGTGGGATACAAATGTAAAGATTTTAATACAAGTACTAAAATTGTCTCATTTGTAATTTTAAGTGGTTCAATTGTTCAAGAAAATGCTGCTGTTTTCAGCACCCGGTAGTTTTTAAAGATTTTTTTTTAAAAAAACTATCTAATACAGACTAATGGGTTTGGGATAGAACCCATTCCCGAACTATCGGGCGACGGGGGGGGGTTTTTTTTGTCCTTATGAATTTTGGGGTAAAGGTATAACAGTGGGACCGGGGTTTTACATATAAGGTTATTCGCTGTTTTTTTTATCAATAATTCTAATTTCCAAAAACTTCATCAAAAACTGTTTGAATAAGTTCTTTAAATTTTTTTGTGGGATCGCCCCTTAAGTTTTAAATAAAAATTGATCATCTAGTGGTTTTTTTTCTCCCCCAAAAAAAAAAATCCCTATTTATAACCACTGTGCTCCTCCTTAGCTTTTTTTTTTTTTTTTTTAAATTTTTCCCCATCTTTTTAATTTTCCACTGCGGTTTTTTTTAAGTTTATTCATATTTGGGTTTTTTCTTTTTTATCACTCCCATTTTTTCTGAACTTCACTAATTTAAACCCTTTTGTTGAAAATTTCAAAAGAAAATTTTCTATTTTTTTGGATCGAATTTATATTTTTTTTTTTTTTGCTCCCCTTTTTTATGATCACCCTTTATACTCCCCAAAAAACATTCTCAGACGTAAATTTTCCAAAAATTATGAAAGTCTGTGCAAAATCAAATTTAAGCAATCTTTGGCCGGGGCAAAGTTCAAGCCCTTTTTTATAACGAAACGGTTCTTTTGTAAGTTTTTCGAAATAAATTCACCAAAAGATTATCTACGTTCTTCCGGTTTTCTTCTTTTTTGCCCTGATTTTTTCGAACTCTCCGAACTTTGTTTTTTCCCTTCTAAAAAAGGTTGTTGGTATTTCTTTCACTGATCTTAATTTCATTTTCCGATTGTTTTTGAATCACTAAAATAAGTCCTTTCTGTTTGGGTTTTTCTATTTTGGATAAAACTTTTTTGTGATCCCTTTTGCCCAAGTAATACCGATTCATTTGATACTCTGGATCTCTTTCGAATTTTTTAGCTTTTTTTTAAGCAACTGTGTTTTTTTAAATTTTTTTTATTTTTCTTTCATTTCTTCTGAAGCGATCAAATTCCTTGCTGTGCTTGTTTGTTGAAATTTTATATTATTTTTTTGTATTTCTTCTGTTATTTTTAACAGCTAAATTTTAGATGTTTTACTGTAAAGAGCATTTAAAACCGTAGAATGTTGGTTACATAACGCTTTTCCCTTGTTCAATATATTTGTTCCTTTTTTTCATAAGGATAGGAGTTAAAAGGTACTACGTGGTCCTTCGGTATGCTTGTTTTTTATATATTCAACTAATGTTGAAGCATGTATGTCAGGTTAGTTTCTTTTCTTTTTGATTTTCTAACTTTTTTGAGAGGTTTTTTTGGGACCTATTCACACAACCCCTTTTTAATCCAGCCCCTTTCTGCCTGTTGTAATATACATTCTTTTCGAGCCCAAAAAGGCAACTTGTCCCTTTTTTTACAGTTATGCAGCTTTTTCCCATAAATGACATCTTGATGGGGTCAATTACAAGGAAAGTCAGTCCTAAATTTTTAAAGATTACTTATTTTTGTATGTTTTTTTTTAAAAATTTACCGCGTTTATGGAGTATATAAATGGGCACTTTCCTCAAAACCCCCATATTACAAACTAAAAAGGTATACCCAAGTAAACCGGGAAAACTTTTTATCCAAAAACAGTTTCCTTTTAAATAGTAACAAACTTTAAAAAAACAGGGTTTTGAAAAGTAAAAAAACCCAAAGATACTTATGATAGCCCTTATTTAAAAACACAAGCGGTTTAAATTTCTCCTACCCGGGGAGTAATAGATAACTTTTTGGATTTCAGCCTAAAGGCTTTTTTTCTTTTGCATTTCCCTCACGCTATGCCCGTCAATTGCCAGGGGGCCCGGGCCAAAATTAAAAACCCTGGAAAGGGGTAATGTAATGGTAATAAAACCAAAAAAAAATTAAATAAAGTAACCCTTGCGGTTTTCCTTTTAGATTCTCCCGACTGAATAGGAGGAAATTTTTAATTTTTCTATGCCCCTATCTAGGGCTTGTATTTTTTCCCTTCTAACTTATTTATATTTACTTTTTGTCAGTTAAATATATGAAAAGGGAAGACAAATGTGTATTCTTTATGCTTAGAAAGGGGGGGGAAAACCCAAAAAACCGCAGCAAGCTACTTGCACACACCCCCAAAACCACCCGATATCGCGCACTTCTACAACGCCGGACAAGCGTCCAGAAAACCGGGATTACCGCTGGGGAAATTAATACTTCAGGTAAACCTGAAGATTGGAACACATATAATACCATTGACTATCCACAGTGGGGAGACTCAAAGGACCCGCAAGTTTTACTTTATTTTCTTTTTTTTTGGGTTTTTTTTACCATTACATTACCCTACCCCGTTATTAGTTTGGGCCCACCACCCGTGCAATTGCCGGACAAGCATGGAACTGCAAGAGAAAGCACTTTAGGCGAAATCCTAAGTTCCTATTATCCTGGGAAAGGGGAAAAATTAAACCGCTTGTGTTTCTAAATAATTCTACTAAATTTTTTTTTTTGCTACTTTGCCCCCAAAGTTTTTAAAAGTTTGTTACTATTAAAAGAGAAAAACCGTTTTGGTAAAAATGTTAGGTTTACTTGGGTTTTACCTTTAGTTTGTTAAGATATGGGCTTATGAGGAAAATGCCCCTTTATAACTCCATAACATCGGGGAATATAAATAAAATACAAAAATAGAGGTCACTTTAAACAATCGTGTCTGCATCGCCGCTTCGGTACGGCAAGTCCAAAAAACTGACAGATCTTTTTTTATTTTTTTCTCCTTTTTTTTCCCTCAATATGACCTGGGATAAATTCTTGTTTCTCTTTGACCCATTGTAGACTTATTGTTAGTGTAGTCTTCAACGTTCCCTTGTATATTTTCTCCTCTTTTCTCCATAATAATTTTTTTTTACTTTGTCTAGTGTCTCTTTTTATTTTGTGTCTGACCGTTCGTATTCCATCATTCTCTAATGTATGGACTTCTCTTTGCTTTCTATTTTATTTTCAGCTTCCCCAATTTTTTCTGTTTAAATTTTTTTATTAAATTTTCAAAGCCAGAAGCTTCCGTCAGAGTATCGTTCCATTTTTTAGTGAACTCCTTTGGGCCAAAAACAATGAAGTTTTTTTTTGTCTCAATCCTCTCGGTATGATGTTTTTTTCATAGTAGGTTGTTGTGTTTGCTGGGGCCCACCACAATTTTAATTCTTTTAAACTTTTCTTTCTCCAATTCCCTAAACGCTTTTTCCATTCTGTTTTTTGTCTATCTTACTATTTTCCAAAAAACGTACTAGGCTGCTGATTTTCTTATATTGTTTGGGTGCAGGAAATCAATTTGTTTATAACAAGTAACTGCCCATAGGTACAGAGCTAATGCCTATGCAACACTTCTCAGAAAAAACTATACGTAAAATAGCTCACCATTTTGCCGGGCTTGTCTTAATTTCTTTTGCAGCCCTCCTGTGTTTCACTCCGCCCGGGACCTGCCCCAAGCGGGCATGAACCTAATGCAATCCCGGGAAAATCCAGGCCCACCCTAGGCTTGCCCGAAAAAACACCCCAAATTTCCGGGTTTACAGTAAATAATAAATTTATATGAATATTAAAACAAACAGCGCACAAAAAAGTCACAGTAAAACCTGCAGCCAAAGACCCGTTTTCGAGTTTCTCGCTCTTGCTCACTTTAAAATTCCCCAATGCAGCTGCTGTATTTAAAACAACTTAAAACCAATCATCTGCAGTATAAGGATCACATGTCTAATTAACCCTGAAGTTCCAAGAGTATGTACTTAGGGGGGAATACATTTTTGATACATTGTATGCAAATATAGGCTTTTTCTCAGTATATATATAACAGATCAGTGCGGTAATTTAGACCTTGTGGTCTTCTAGTACCTAATCTGAGTATCCAGTAAGCCTCTCTTTGTCTCAATTTTCAATCCCAATCTCCTCCCCTTATCGGGCTTGTTACATGTTCAATGGCATAAAATTTAAGACTGGTTGTATTACCTTGGTGTAATTCAAGGAAATGTCTGGCTGCTCCCGACATAGATTCCTGTCCCTTCCTAATACTTGTAATATGTTCCATGATACGGGTTTTTACTTTACGTTTGGTGCTGCCCACATATTTTTTCTGGCATGTTATGCACTCAATGACATATACAACATGGTGAGAGTTGCAGTTAATAAACTGTTTTATCTAAAATTTTTCTGTCATACTGACATCACTGAATATGTTAGTTTTAATACTGAGACTGCATACATTGCATCTGTTGCCACTGCACCTGAAAAACCCTTTTGTGTCAGCCATACCTTTCCTGATGGAGCCCCTCTAACAAAGGTGCTAGGTAAAATCATGTTACCAATTGTTTGGTTTCTACTAGGGACACATACCACTCCATCCTTTAATATCTCTGCGTGGCTCACCTAGAACGGACTAAACAGAATAGATGTTACATTCCACAGCACACTACAGCTTTATCACCTCCCATGAACCCCTTCTCCTCCATGTCTGATATGCATATTCATTGGGAATACCTACTCCATTGTACTGTACACTATTGTCTTAATCTCTTCACATGAAACACTTCTCCTCTGTATCTAATATACATATTCATTTTAATAAAACTATGCATATTCATTGGGAATACATACTCCATTGTACTGTACACTATTGTCTTAGTCTCTTCCCATAAACCACCTCTCCTCTGTATCTAATATACATATTCATTTTAATAAAGCTACAGGCCCTATGGTTAGCCCACCCTCCCTCCGGCAGTTTCACTTTCCTTCCGCAGTTTCACCTCCCACCTTCCCCATTAAAGATTCCCTCTTACAGGTCACGGCTAGCCACCTAATTCATCACATTACAATGGGGATATGCAGAAATGTTAATACATTCGTGTTTTATTGTATTTATATCCAGTGTATTGCATATATTGTATGTAGAATTAGCACCAAATATACGCAGTGAGTAGAAACAATAAATCTATACCTAAATAGATGAATACATCAATAGATGGTAATCTACTCTCAAACTGCGTCTCATCATAGCAACATAAGTGTATATATTATATAGTTCAGTTGTTAACAAGCTCTTTATGCACAGAAGCAATATACATATATCCCAATTTGTTAAATAGAAACTGTGGCCTCATGTGATCAATACCTATCATCACTGCAAGACACAGGGAAAATTGGGGACAAGGTGGAGGCAGAAGAAGCAGGAGGGAATTCGGGGAGGAGAGAAAAAAAAACACCTATGTGAACTCTGATGCTCCTATAGTCATGCATTCAACCGTGCTATGTACCACTGACCGTACTTAATCACATATATTATGTTTCTTCAAAAAATTATATAGGGAATCAGCAAGGTTAAATAAATGCTGAAAATGAAAAGCCCTCATTTAGGCCATTGGGGTTCAATGTATTCAGTCTATATATCCATCTTGCCTCTTCCTGCAAGAAAACTACATCCAGATCACACTTTCTTTCCCCTAGCTTTTTCACACAGATGCCTCAAGATCAGAATCCTCAGAGATGCCAATCAGGAGAAGGATTAATACATTATCCTCTTCTGCTTCCTGTGGTGTAGTGACCCAAAGTATGGGAGCACAGGCAATGACTTCAAATGGCAATAGAAATATGCCATTAGTGGCAGGAAATGGACAGGTTGTGAACACAATGCAAACTCAATCTCAGGAGTATTCAAAAATGCAAATGCATCCACTGTTTTTTAAAAAACAACCCAAAGGGTTACCTTGAGGGATCGAGAAAAAAGGGAATTATCAGAAAAAACAAAGGATGGTGCACTTCAAGGGGATTAAATTTATCCTCTCATAGACTAAAAGGAAAATCAAAAACAGTGTTGGCATATAGTCTTTATGTTTACTTCCCATGCTCAAATTTAATGAGTTATATTGGGGAAAAGATATTAATCTCTTTGCTAGAAGGTTGGCTTTGCATAAATATCAAAAAAATGTAAAATAATGATGAGCAAACCTTTAGGAAACTAGAGGAAAAAAACATTGGGTGATCTTGAACAATTGCAGGTTGAAGGCGAAGGAGACCCCATAATTCTAGATATATCCTTGAAACCACAATCTAGGAATACACCCCCGGTATCACAATATAATTTATTGGATATTGGATACGTTTGTGGACGTAGTAACGCAAGATATAAAGAATTAGCACTCAGGTGACAACCATCTTCCTTAAATTTAAAATGGGAGGAACAATTAGCTTTTGCAGAATTACAATCTAACAGGGAAATAGTAATCAAACCCAGTGACAAGGGTTGTAATAAAAATTTCATCTTTAAATAAAAGTGACTATAAGCAATGGTTAAGAGAATACTTGATGATTCAGAAACATATGAGAGGCTTTAAAAAGATCCAACCACTGAGTATTTGAAGGAATTAAAAAGGATTTTGGGCCTGGAATTGAGAAAAATTTAATTACTGAGGATGAGAAGAAATTTATGTTAAATGTGAATCCTACTAATGCTACCTTGTATGCAGTACCGAAAGTGCATAAAAAAGGTTGTGCCAATACCAGGAAGACCTAGTCTCAGGTAGAAATAATTTAACACCCAAGGACTAAACACGTATGTTGATCGTATACTGATGCCCTTTGTCACTGGCCTTCCTTCAATACTTAAAGATACGAAGATACTGTGATGAGAATTTAATGATCTAGTAATGAGTTTAAAGTACACTTCTTGCAAGTTTAGACATAGAAGCCTATATAGTAACATCAGACATGACCCGGGCCTGAAAGCAATCAAGTATTTTTGAAAAAAAACAAAGGTACACAATTTTGGAACATAATGATTTTGTTTTACAGTTATTGGATTTTGTTTTGGGCAAAATAATTATTTTTTGTTTGATGGTACCTTTTATCACCAGATAAAGGGACAAGCCAGGGAACATCTGTGCGCCAAGCGTTTTTCTAATTTATTTTTAGGTTTGGGAGGATTATATTTTTTTTTTTAACACTTTTAAATTTCACAAATTTGGATTTTGTTTTTGGGGGCACTTTTTGATGATATTTAGATTTTTTGGATGGGAGTGAAGAATTATTCAAGG
>JAODAL010078596.1:0-12858 GCA_025379985.1 Phyllomedusa bahiana | reverse complement strand
TCATAAAAAATAGACAGAATAAACACATTACAATTTGTTAGACGGAATTTAAAGCTTAAATTGATCTAAAATAATAAGAATCTCATAATAAAAAAAGCAGACAAGGGTGGAAGCACTGTGGTGCTGGATGCAAATCTTTATGTCAAACAAGTACAAGAAATCTTGAAAGATACATATACATATAGATCCTTACAAGCTGATCCCACAAGAGACATACAGATTAAATTTTCGAAACTTATGGAGGAGGGGGAAAAATTAAGAGTTATAAGTCATAGCACCTAAACAAAGAAAGTTTCTAGAAATTAAAAATCCTTGTACCCCAATTTTTTATGGGGTACCAAAAATACACAAAAACATCTTCCCCCCTGATCTTCGACCAATTATATCTGGGAACCAAAGTGTTAGTGAAAAACTTAGCACATGGATAGATCAATATCTCGAACCCCTAGTACGAAGAACCCCAGATTTTGAGGGATAGCACTTCTGTTCTAAAATCATTAAAACATTTTGAATGGACATCAGAATGTAATTGGTTGAGTATGGACATGATTAGTCTATACTCTAATATTCCACATAACTTAGTCAGAACAGCTATAGGTTTCCATTTAAACCAATACAGTGATTACAGTGAGGAGCTACACATATTCATATTAGATAGTATTGATTTCTTGTTAGCTAACAATTACTTTCAGTTTGACGGTAAATTCTATATTCAACTTACAGGTGCCCCGATGGGAGCCACATAGTCTCCCTCCATAGCTAATCTGTATATGGCATGGTGGAAGCACCATTTCATTTACAGTATGAATAACCCGTATGAACGGGATTTGTTATGGTATGGGCGTTACATAGATGACCTGTTGATCATCTAGGGTCGTGATGTAAAGTCCATACCAGACTTCGTTGCCTATGTGAATAATAATCCCTGTAATCTGGGTTTTACCCATACAGTACAACATAGGAAACCACATAGTGGAAATACCATTTTAAGAGCAAATAGTAGCAACTCAAGAGATACCATTCATGCCATACCTATGGGAGAACACATAAGGGCAAGGCGGTCGTGTACTCGGGATTCAGACTATATTAAAGAAGCTAAGATCATTAATAGGAGACTAAGTGACAGAGGCTATGATAATCAGCAGATGGATAAAGCCACAAATCTCATGAGGCGAAAAACTCAGGAACAGGTTCTATATGATAAAAAGAGGGAAGAAAAGAAAACAAAAACAAAGGTCGTTTTTTAAAACCCATTAGTCGGAATTTAAAAAAATTAAAAATTTTTTAAAAAAAACATCAATTTTTTAAAACGGATGTAATTCTTGCAGAGATTTTGGAGCGGGGAGTGAGATGTTTTCCCCAAACGAAATAAAAAATGTAAATATATTAAGAGTGTTTTTTGAAAGCCCGAAAAACAAAGAAAATTTGGGTCAACATACAGGATTTCGGGGAAAACTTGGGTTCGGAACGAAGTCGAACTTTGGGGGGGGGTAAAACAATTGTGCTTTTGATTGATAACATGGCTGCGAGCACATGGCGCTACATGGAGCAAAGCACCATGTAACAATAAAACAACGTGTGCAAACTACTACTTTAAAATATTCAGACAAAATTAAAATAACTTATTAGGGGATATATTCTTCAGGCAAAAATTTAAATTTGCCGCTTTTGGTTTTATCCATTTTAAACCCCTTAAAATATCAATAAATGTAAAGGTCATGACGGATTTAAACCTGTGGGACTGTTTGATCAAGGTCCGTATTCGCTTTCCCAATTTCCACCTTGCTTGGGCGCTAACTCTCTCTATCCCACAGGAAGATTAATGTTATGCCTGCTGTAATCATAAAGTGCTTGCACTCTGACTTGTACACTTTTGCATTTCTTATGGAGAAATGTTCGATTGCGGCCTTAAGTTTGCATTCATGCTACCTACATAGATCTTTTACTTGCTGCATAGGGTAATATACCCAAATGGTGAGATTGCAATTTTATAAATTTTTTTTTTTTTAGTTTCTCCTGTATTAAATTAGGTTTTTTAAACATCGTTTTTGTGCAGTGAAACGTGGCCCGGGAGCTAAAGTTGGGCCCACGGCCCCGCGTCAACACATGCCCGGTCACCCTCCCCTGGACTGGGAAAACTGGTCAATGTGGTGGTCCCCTCCTGCGCCGCAGCAACAGCAGCAGCAGCAGCGCCCCGGGGCAGCATGCATTGCAGCCGTAAAGGGTCCACCACCCTTGAAGGGAGCTTTTCTCTTTGACATCATTCCCGTAGTGCTCCTTCCCCGCTATCATGGCGCCAGCAGCGTTCAGCGAGGCGATTGCAAAAAGAAACAGATGCGTCCAAACCCTCCTAAGGTGCGCAGTGACCCTGCTCCTGTCCAAGTTGTTGGGACTGCAGTCCCTCCCCTTTCCAAATGGGGGGACTCTGCACCATTCGAGAATAATGGCTTGTGCCGAGCCGAAAGGAGAGTTCCAAGCCGTAATTTATTTTTTTTAAAAAGGGTACCCAACCTTCATAAAAATGTAGAAAAAGAAGGGGGGTCAGTCCTTTATTTTCGGTTTGTTCCAAGGGGGCACGGGAGGCGGGGGTCTGGACTGTAATACGGTCAGGGGCCAGTACATGTCCCCTTTTGGCCCACGGGTGAAATTGCTTCCAGCCCCCGGCCACCAAAAACTTGGACAGGAGCGCCGCTTTTCCCCACGTTGTCAAAATTGCTGCACCTGGCCAATGTCCCCCTCCTTTTTCCCCCACCACCACCATCTCAGCCCCAAAGTACTGCCCCATCATCCCCACTGTGGGGGGACGCGGTGTCCCAGTTACACCGGGTTTTCCTCCGGCGAACAAGTCACCGGGGGAGGAAGTCGCGTCATGCAGAAGAAACGATTGTGGCTTTCTCCGGCCAACTGCAAATCGGAACCATGTGAGGAAATGGGGGGAAACATGGTGTCCGGTGCACCGAGGAGGGATGGTCCAGGGCCCCTCATGGCGCACGTGTTTTAATCTGGTTTGTGAAAAGGCCCTGAAGTCTTCCCCCGTTTCTTCGAACATTCTAAAAGGCCAAAAAACTGTGCAGCATTTATAAATTCGTACAAAGGGGAAAACCCCCCCTCGAATTGCAGGGGCAAAAGGGCCCTCCCCCAACACACCGTATGCGATGTTTCACCCCCTGGAATTTCCCAGCCTCACATGTTGGCCCGACTGTATGAACAAAAAAAGGGCCCTTTAAACGATTTTTTGTGATCCAGCAAAGAAGTACCCCCTTGAAACTTTATGTAGCCATGGGCATTGCTGACCCCTGGTTTGTTGAGGCATTAGGAGGCGACGTTTTTTGTCAGTGCCAGGATACATAATAACGTCATTCATGTTATGTTGGAACAGATGCTGAAAAATCTGTTGGGGGGGGGATGGAGACTGGGACTAATTGGGGGCCACAGAGTGGGGGGGATGAAAGGGGGAGGGGGAAAGGGGGACATTGGGCAGAAGCATTGTTGGTGAAATGATGGATTTTCTACCGGGTGACAAGAGAGGGGGACAGGAGAGCTGGGGATGTGGATGGAGAAGGAAGATGAGGCAGAGACCCCAAGCCCCGTGGCAGTATACGTGGAAATGGAGGCGGGGGGCCCCTCGGAGTCACTGTGCAGATGGCCCCGCACTTTTTGCCTGGCTGTACACCCCGAATAGTCGCATCCCGGGGGGATGATTTCTGTTTCCCCACCTTTTGGGCCCCTCGTTTCCGGTCCAAAATGGGACCCTTTTTCCCGCTAATTGGGGGGGGGGAAAGGGACAAACTCAAATACTATAGGGAAATCCTCCGAATTAGTTGGGCCCGGCCTATGGGGGCATCCCCCTCCTCTGAAGGCTGAGGGGGGGTTTCCCTCGCCTCACGAAATACTGGCGGTGCTGGGGAAAAGGGGGGGGGGGGGGTAGGAGCAGTCCCAGCCCCATCTTTTAAAAACCTATTTGGAGCACTGATGAGCAGTTCCTTCACCGCAGGAGGAGGGGCATCGCCAGCAGCAGAGCGGGACCTGGAGCATCCCTGAAAAAGGTTGGGGCCACTTTTACCCCTCTGCCCCTCATTGAAGACCCCTGGATACTGGGCAGCCAAAGGGATGGTGGCCGCAACTTCCCGGGTTTCAGTGGAGAAGTTTGCCGGCCAGTAGGGGCATAGAGGGGGGGTTCATGGGGGGGGGCCATTTACCCCAAGGAGAACCCGCTTGTCCACGGGAAATTGTGGAACGACTGCCCTTTGTAAAGTAAATCGGGCGTGGATGCCGGATTTCCACACCAATGCCTTAGGCGTCAGTCTGGGTTCAAACCACCTGCTTTGCCCCTATTTGATGGGCCCCCCCCCTGTGCCAACATCTGTGAATTTCTCCTCGTACCACCCTTTTCCAGGGATGGTATTTCCCCCCACCTAACCCTGTCATTGTGCCACTCTATGACCCCATGCTGTGTTTTTTTGCCGTGAAACCCCCACTGTGTCATTGTGCCCCTGTCTGACCCCATGTGCTGTGTGGCTCGCCATGTCCCCAATTTTTTCATTGTGCCCCCTGCCTGACCTCATCTGTGCCGCCCTGACCCCCGCCTTTAGTCATTGTGACTCTGTGGCTTCCTTCCCGTTTTGCCACTCCAGAATGTATTGTGCCCCTCTCTGACCCATTCTGCTGCGGGACTCTCCCTGCCCCCCACATGTTCATTTGGCCACTCCTGACTTCATGCTGCCCCGCCGTGACCTCCCCTCTCAGTCATTGTGCCATTCTGTGGCTTCTCTGTTTTCCCCCCTCCCGAATTTCTTTTGCCCCCCGCTGATCTCATGTGCTGCTGTCGTGACCTCCCACTGTGTGATTTTCCCCCTCTGTGGCCCAAATATGTTTTGCCCCCTCAGAAGTCATTGTGCCCCTGCTGATTCATATGCTGCCGCCCTGACCTACACTGTGTGATTGGCCCTCGTGGCCTAAAACTGTTTTTCCGCCTCCGAAGCATTGTCCAGTGATCTATATTCTGCCGCCGTGCCCCACACGTTGATTGTGCATCTGTGGCCCAATATGTTTGCCCCCCCCCCCGAATGCATTGTGCCACTGCCTTTCTTTCTGCTGCCGCGTGCCCCCACACTGTGTGATTTTGCCACCTGGGCCTAATACTGTTTAGCCCTTCAAATGTCATTTTGCCACTGCCTGACTCATTTTGCTGCCCCGTGACCCCAACTGTGTGATTGTGCCACTTGTGGCTAATCTGTTTAGCCCCTCCAAATTCATGTGCCATGCTGATCTCATACTGTGCCCGCCCTGACCTCCCATGTGTGATTTTTGCCACTCTGTGGCCCCAATATGTTTTGCCCCCCCAAAGCATTGGCCATGCCCGATCTCGCGTGCTGTCGTACCTCCACTGATATTGTGCCATCTGTGGCCAATAAGTTTTTGGCCCCAGAATGTCATTGTGCCATGCCTGACTCATACGTGCCCCCCGTGACCTCCCCTTCCCCTCTTGGCCCCTCTGTG
The DNA here is from genome assembly GCA_025379985.1 of Phyllomedusa bahiana. Classification (NCBI taxonomy): domain Eukaryota; kingdom Metazoa; phylum Chordata; class Amphibia; order Anura; family Hylidae; genus Phyllomedusa; species Phyllomedusa bahiana. The sequence goes on along the minus strand of JAODAL010078596.1, from coordinate 7,359 downwards.
GTTCCTGTTTTTGCCACCCCCCAATGTCTGGGCCATGCCCGACTCATGCTGGTGGGTGCCGCCCTCACCCCCCACACTCGTCCTAATTGCCACCTGAGCTCTCCGCTTTTTTTTTCCAGCTTTGCTGGATGCTTTATCAGGCTAATTTCCCCCCTTTGTTTTTGGGCATTTTGCCCCCTTAAGTGCCCCGGGGTTTTATGTGAAGCGATTCTAAGAGCGGCGCAGTATTGGTGTCTTTTCTAAAAACAACATTGTATGAAGACCAAACCAAGCTCCCTCTGCATTTTTAAAGCATGGCACAACTTTTACAGCACCCTGCAGGCTCTGTGCAGCCTGGAAATAGCTGTTTTTTAAAACGGATTCGTGCCGAAGTAATTCGGAACAAAACAAATTTTGTCGGAAAATTCGGCGAAGTGACCGAATCGAATTTTTGAGAAAGTCGCCCATCTCTAAATATTAGTCTTACTGTAATAGATTATATTCAGTAACAATATCCTGGCATTATCCTGCCTCTTTATGGTGGAGTTATGTGGTGATGATGCGGCGGTATTATTTGGTCTTTGTATTTTGTTGTTATTGATAATATTGGCCTTAGAATACTGGTTTTGTCAGTAACATTACAGTGTTATTAGTCACCATATGGTAGTGATACTCTATGTGGTAGTATTATTTGGTCTTTGTATATTGTTTGGTTATATTGGTCTGGGTATACTGGTTTGGTTAGTAACATTATAATGGTAAGATGTGGTGATCATGTGACTGTATTTGCTAGCCCTTGTATATGTACTGACCCCCACAATATAGACAAACTGTACATTGTAAAATCCAGCAAGGACTAAATCCAAAAACAATGGCGCAATTACATTTTTTTTTCAGAGGTTGGGTGGCGGGGGTTGTGGGGCATGGTTGGTGGGGCAGAGCGATGAGATTGCCCGGGGGGCAGGGTTGACAGGGGTGTGGTTGGCAGGGGGAGCCCAGGTGCTTTAGCTGTAGAAGGCCCTGAAATTTCTGATGGCAGCCCTGACTGCCACACTTGTCCTGGAAACCAGTCATCCCTTTTTCAACTATGATAAATTATACCTTTAACCCGAAAGAGCAACACAAAATGTGCCTTCCCTTATAAGATACACGCTGCTGAAGTTGTTTAAATAATGTGATTCGATTGTAAATACATATACACATACAGTATATACACACACCAAAATATCAGAGCCATATTAAAAATCAAGGTCTGTGTCATTAAAAAATTAAGGTCAAACCAGGAGAGTATGGCTGGGCAGAGAGAGAGAGGCAAATGAATAGTCACACATTCCAGGACCAAAAAGTGTAACGTTAAAGGTTAATCCAAAAGAGTAGTCACACAGAAGCCATGTCACATAAACCAAATACCCTATTACCACATCAAAATACACACAATAACCTGTAAGAGAGAGCTCAGAGATACTTTTGTTTGTTTTGACTTAGTACTTGGATTTGTGTGTATTTTTGCTGTATGTACTCTATATTTGTTAACACTGGGTGAAGGAACTATAGGGCAGTGGTCTGTGATAGCTGGTGGCATCACAATGTTTAATTGCTTTATGTGGCAAGAGGAATGAAAGTATTTTGGGTTGACTGTGACAAAAGAAGATGCAGGTATAAACATAAGCCCTGGAGGGGGAGTGAAAGGGATGACGTTTGACTTAAACTAAAGTGTATTTGTAAATGTAGAAACAATGAGATAAATAAAGATTTGTGGATGCTAAGGCCTAAGGCTGACTGTATGCCTGAAAATGTGAAAGCAGGACTGTGTAAGACTATACTGTATAAGAGGGTCACTTAGGAAGTTAATTGTAAGTCTCTACAAGCAGAGCCTTATGGCCATGTTGTAGAACTAGTGAAGTGACTGCTACTATTCTGGCACTAAGAAGCTCTAACAGTGGAGAAGGGTTGCTTTTTGTCTTGTCTGTGAACCACTGCTGACACTATAGTCTAAGAGTACCTGGAAGTAGTTAGCACTTGGAAGTCTAATAGGGCTGCATAGACGCAGCCAGACTGTTATGGGAGACATGTTGGGGGTAACTGGTGGTGCATTCACAACTGTTAAAGGCTGTAGTTAGGTCCTTTATGGGGACTAAAGGAGATCCTTAATCCTGGTGGACCCCTATCCTAATCCTGCCTTAGGACTTGATTGTCTAGCAGTTTTGTAGCATGGCCTGCGTAATTTGGACTGAAAAGTGTCCTAGATATAGAGGCCTGGGTTGTTGTCTTTTTGGCACTGATAGTGGCCTGATAGTAGAAGGAGTATTACAGCAAGGTCCAAAAGAGCAAGACTACACCTCCAAGCAATGCTAAGAAGTGATCAGTGTAATAGCTGAAGGGTTTACAGTTATGGTTGCAGTTTTAACTAAGCCAATAGGTGGGACCCATAGACCTGCACAGCCATACAGTTACAACTGCATAGTCCTTTTTATTATTTCTAGCACTCATTTCTCTGATAAGTGCTAGGATAAAATTGAAATTGACAGTCAGGATAATGCTAGGGCCCAGAGAGGTGAAGTATCACTAGACCTTGGCATGTAACATTAATATATTGAAGGGGGATCCATACATGAATCCCTTCACTGCCCTAGGTGAATGGTGATCCTTACATGTACTCCCCTCACTGTCATAGAGAACCAGGTAAATAAAAAATTAATCCAGGGGTTAGACCTTGCTAGTTCTCCCAGGTTTCCCCAAACTAGTTGTTAAAATAACAGATGGTTCAGAGAAGCCAGCAAGAAATAGCATCCTGAACTGTCATGTGATCTCACCAAATATCCAGGCAGCGCGCCGGACCGGGGCCACGCCCCCATGAGGGGAGGCGCGGCATGACCCGGCACGCTGGGCGCGGCCGGAGCGGGTCGCGGTGACGCGGCCGGAGCGCGTCAAGGCAGCGCGCCGGACCGGGGCCACGCCCCCATGAGGGGAGGCGCGGCATGACCCGGCACGCTGGGCGCGGCCGGAGCGGGTCGCGGTGACGCGGCCGGAGCGCGTCATGGTGACGCGTCTGCCGGGGGAGGAGTCCGGGCGCAGGGAGGGGCGGTATTTAAGGCCGCCTCTCTGCCCGGGAAAAGCAGTCGGTGCAGCACATGTGAGGCATTCCCACCCGCCCGCCCTTAAAATGGGGTTAGGAGCGTAGGAGGTGTGGTTTGTGGGGTTGTTCTCGGCAAAGTTGGTTGCTGGGGATTATTTATGTCACGGTGGCCGTGGCGGTCGAGGTTCTTGGAGTGGTGGAGAAAATTGGTGAGGGAGTCCTTCGGGGTAGGATTCCCTCAGAGTTTGGGTAACTTGGACGGCCCGGCGAAGGTGGGCTCTTTCGGGGTGTTATCCCTGGGGAGCAAAATAGAGGAGCCATAGAGTATGGCTTTTGGGCCTCCGAGCCAGTGGAGTACGGCTGGGGGCAAATGGTGGTTTTGTCCCTTCGGGGATTTGGTCGCCGGGTCGGTTTTGGGGCTCCAAGGACCTCGGCTCCATGTTTGGTACTGGTTGGTTATAAAGTGTTATTCGGGTTATTTATGTGGTTGTATATAGATATATATATATATATGTATATGGAGAGGCACGGGCAGAGGTGGATTATTTTATACGTGGAGGTATATTTATTTACATATATATATTTATATACCGGTTTCAGATTTTTATATGATATTTATACTGGTTTGTGTTATATTTATGTGTAGTTTGTTATAAAACGGCTGCTGTGGTCAATTTAATCCAAAACAGGTGTGTCGTGTCATCACTGGGGGGCTACAGCAGGGTGGGGGGGATCAGGGAAAATGGGAAGGAAGATTGGTGAGGGCAGGGCGCGCAGACTCAGCGTTGCCCTGGGGTCATGCAGATCTAATTACATAGTACAACTTCAATGCTGAGGAACAGGATTTAGGATGGAGTGTATGTTAGGGCAGAAAGCATGGAGATCAGTGGGAGCCACATAAGTAGTAGTGAACTTGTGAGAGAGGAGAGAGATGTAAACAGCAGTCTATGTGTAAGAGAAGAGGGAGCATTCAACAGCAGTAAGTAAGTAGGGGGCATGAGTACAGTCTACATGTGAGAAAGGAAAATCAAACAGTAAGCTGTGGTTTCAATGTAAGTGAGGAGGGTCAGGAGAAGTGTATTAGATGTGAGAGAATAGGGAATCATTAAGCCCTTAAGGGGTTGACACATTCGTTTTTCTCCTTCTCGCTTTCAAAGAGCCATAACTTTTTTATATTTCCATCTACATAGACATATAAAGGCTTTTATTTTGTGGGACACAATATACTTTCAAATGGTGTTATTTCCCGTATCATAAAATATACTTGGAAACCTCAAAAAAATTCTAAGTGGGGCAAAATGTTAAAAAAAAAAAAAAGTACTTGCACCATGTTTGTGGGGATTCTCTGTATTCTGCAGGTTGATTCAAAACATTTAAGGTTTCGTTATGTTATAGTACCGATAACAGTATTCTATGGGTGACATGTCAGAAAGGAGGTGCCACCATGCCAGTTTTAAGGCACATTAAATGAGTTTATAGTGCACTTGAAGGTATGAACCTGTCATAAATCTGGCGTGTGGTATACCTTGCATAGCATAGCTAGAATATTTTAGGCACATAACTTAGGCACATTCAAAGGTGTCGTGCCTGGTGCAAGTTGCACTTAGCTTTGGTGTGCGACTGTTCATACATATATAGATTAGGGCTCCAACAGTTTTTTGGCACAAAATACACCAAAATAATGGCAAAGTCCTACTCTGACTTATTTCCCTATATGTGAGAGAGGAGGGGACACTATCTGGCATTATTATTTTGTGGTCCCTATATTTGTAGCACTATTATTTATATTTGATGTGCAGCAGGTACAGTTATGGGGTAGACACAGGGGACAGCAGTGGGATAGAGAGTTTTATAGAGGTGGGGAATAGGTAGTGAGGAATTGGAAAATAAATTGTCATGGTGGTCTGTACTGAAAGGGATTGTGTCATCAAAAAATTAGTCATTGTTAAAGTCCAATTTCTATGTTAAACACATGTTTTAGGAATTTTTGGTTGTTTTTTTTTTTTTTTTTTTTCTTCATTTTCAATTTTTTTTTTAATAATTCTTAATTCTTGAGTTTTTTTTTGGCCATGGGCCCTTGTTTGTATGTTTTAAACAGCAGTCAGAGAGATGATTTACAATAGCTTCATGAACATAGGAGCCCTTAAAATGACTCAGTCCCATTCACTTCAAGGGAGTTTTCTGGCATGTCTGTACCTGGGGGAAATCAGTGTGCAGGGGGGAAAGGGTGAATTGGGGATCTTCTTGTGATTGGTGGATCTGTGTTATCTATTTAAAAGGGGTTCCTTTCGATTTTTTTTTAATGAGCGACAATGAGAATCTTTGTAAAAGAAAAGGAAGGTCAGACTATTATTGGCAGTGGCCAAAGTGAAAAAAAGCCGATTAAAAATAGTGTTTAGCGATTTTTATCGACAAGTTGAAATCGGCAAAATTTTTATGGTGAGAAAATTTCCCGAAAATGGATAATTAAAAGGTTAAAATCTGTGATCATCTATTAAGATCGCGCCTTTTTTTGGCGCTTCTGTAATTTTGGGGGCCGCAAATGAGATTACAGAAAAGGCAGGGTGAGATGTGTTGGAGTCATGACTGGGATGTGTATGGTTGGGTTGGTGGAAAATCAATGACCTGTTTAATAGAACAGCGTTTCCCGTTTACCTCAGTGTCTCTCAGCGTCTCATAGGGATAGGGACCTGCGCTCTGCCCCGTGGCCAAAAAAAACTCAGCGAAAATTTGTCTTTTCGCACAGAGAAACTTACTATTAGCTGTGATCCTTCCAAAATTTGTTGATTAGAGATTTGAAATTTTATGTAGTTGTAAAAGAATTTTAAAGCAGCTTTACCGCTGTAAACTCACGGGGGTGGGAGCGGGGGGGGCCCCCCCCAGGCGAAAAACAGGGGAAAACTCTATCTATAAAGAAAATGGATAAAGTTTACCAAAATTAGTGTAAAATTTTTGTGGAATATCTTTATTATTACAGTTTTCTATTGAAATATTTCCTGGAATTGGGCAGCCTGAACTTATATTGGATAAACTCTTTCTGTAAATGCAGGTTCTTTGTTGCTGCAAAACTCCACTTTTATTTCGTATACATTTCAGTAGGGGTTAAAATTTTAAACCATTACACTGTGATGTTTATATATCCACCTTTTTCACTTAAATTACAAACCAGCAATCTTGTAGTCGCACAGGGTTTTTTGTTTCCAAAAATACCGGATGTACGAAAACATCACAGTTACGTTTTTTTTACTTTTGCGCACCCCGCACTGTTCATTGACTCCCAAACTAGTAAATCTTTTAAAAAAACAATTCTATATTTTACCACAGTAATTGAAAAAGGGGCAAAAAAACCGTTTATTATATCAAAAAATAACAGTTTCGTGTTTTTTTTTATTTTACGCACCCAGCACTGTTCATTGAGCAGCATTACGTAAATTTAAAACAGCAAATTTATATTTACCACAGGTGAATTGAAAGGTGAAAAAATCCTTTATTATATCAAAAAAATAACAGTTACTGTTTTTTTACTTTTGCGCACCCAGCCGTTATTGCGCGTTCCGTAAAACTTAAAACAGCAATTCTATATTCCCCACAGGTGAATATAAAGGTGCAAAAAAAACATTTATTATATCAAAAAAATAAACATTTTCGTTTTTTGACTTTTTCGCACCCGCATGTTCATTTACGCGGGGATCTACGTAAATCTTAAAACCCCAAATTTATATTCACCACAGGTGAATTGAAAGGTGCAAAAAATCAGTTTATTATATCAAAACAAAACAGTTAGGTTTTTTTATTTTGCGCACCCCGCAATTTCATTGAAGCAGGATCTACGTAAATCTTTTAAAAAGCAATTTATATTCCCAAAAGGTGAATTGAAAAGGGGCAAAAAATACCGTTTATTTATCAAAACATAAAAAGTTACGTGTTTTTTGACTTTTGCGCACCCAGCATGTTCATTGACGCAGCATTACGTAAATCTTAAAACAGCAATTTTTATTAAAAACAGGTGAATTGAAAGGTCAAAAAATACCCTTTATTATATAAAAAATAACAGTTTCGTGTTTTTTGACTTTTGCGCACCCCCGCACTGTTATTGGGGGCAGCATCTACGTAAATCTTAAAAAAAGCAATTTTATATTCACCAAAGGTGAATTGAAAAAAGGGGCAAAAAAATACCGTTTATTTTATCAAAACATAACAGTTACGTGTTTTTTGATTTTGCGCACCCCCGCATGTTATTGACGCGGGTTTTACGTAAAACTTAAAACAGCAATTTATATTCACCAAGGTGAATTGAAAGGTGC
>JAODAL010078595.1:0-12858 GCA_025379985.1 Phyllomedusa bahiana | reverse complement strand
GGGCACCGGGGCCCTGTGTAAACCCACTTTGAGCGCCCCATCGGTGACCTGGGAGAAAAACGTGGCTAAAGATGTGGTGGCCCTTTCCTGTGCCGCAGAAACAGCAGCAGCAGCAGGGGCCCAGTGACACGCTTCCCTTTGCAGCCGTCAAGGCTCCACCACCTCTGAAAAAAAGGGAGTTGTTTCCTTTGCCTTCATCTCAGGTCCAGTGCCCTGTTTCCTCGCTACTCATGGCGCCACAGTCGTTCAGCAAGGCGATTGCTAAGAAAACAAAAAGTATGTTTCCCCAACCACCCTTTAAGGTGCAGAACCCGGGCCGTGCTCCTGCCCAAGTTTTTGGTACTGCAGCCCCTCCCTTCCAAAATTGGTGGATTTCCCCGACCCCAAATTGGCTTTTTCCCGACCCGGGATGGGGTGTTCCGCCGTAATTTTTTTTCCCAAAAAAAGGCGGGCCCAGAAATTCCCTTTAAATTTTGTAAAACAAAAGGGGGGCCCAGTCCTTGGCTTTTTGGTTTTTCCCCCGGGGTGCAGGGGAAGGCGCATACGTTGGAGCTGAAAATACAGTCAGGGCCAGTACAGGGCCCTTTTACGGCCCCCGGCCGGGTAAAATTTTTTTTCCCTTTCCCAGGCACACCAAAAAATTTTGGGAAAGGAGATGGCTTTTTCCCCCTCCACGTTTTTAAAAATGGGATCCTGCCCCAATTTGTCCCCCTCCCCTTTCCCTCCACCCCCAAACCATTTTCGCCCCCCAAACAATTTACTGCCCTTTTTAAACCTTTTGTGTAGGGCCCCAGCGGTTTTTACCCCTTTTTCTAAACGGGGCTTGCCTCGGCGAAGGAATTTCCTTTTACAGGGGAGGAACTGCTCACCGTCTTTGCGCAAGAAAATCGTTTGTGGGGCCAAAATCGGAAACCATAGGTGACGCAAAGGGGAAAGGAAATGGTGCCCGGGGCTGCACTGAGGGGGGAGGGTCCAGGGCCGCCCTTTTGCATGGCGCAAGGTTCTTTTTGGGTTTGTGAAAGGTTCCTAAAGTCTTCCCACCGATCTTCAGAAGATTCTGAAAAAGGGCCCAAAAAAAAAGTGCACCCCCCTTTCCCCCCTTTCCCAAACAAAAAAGGAAACCCCCCCGATTTTGCAGCGGCAAAAACGGCCTCCCCAACACACTCTGATATGCGATTTTTTCCCCCCCCTTTGGGGAAATTCCCTGCCTCCCCTTTTTTGTTGGACCGACTTAGGGAAACAGAAAAAGGCCATTAAAAATTTTTTTTGTGACCGGGGGGACAGGAGTCCCCCCCCCCCCCCTGTGTAATTTTGATGTACCCGTGGCAGTCATGCGTGACATGTATAAAATTTTGCAACCCGGGCCTTTCAAAAAACCATATAACTTTATTTTTTAAAAAATCTTTTAAAAGGCTTTCCCTTTTGTATCCGCTTCCCTTCGGGGTTTATGCAATCAGAAAGCATTTGTTGTAGAATACTTAAGTTTAGTTGGGGCGAACCCCTTTTGCTATTTTGCCCAAAATCCAATCGAAAGTCTTGATCCCAAACAGGGGTTTTCCCTTAAAAGGTTTGTCGGGGCCCCGTGCAAAGCGCTTGTCAAAACGGACGTTTCGGAAGAAAATGTTGATTTTTTTCCCCTAAGGCCATGCGACTTCGTTGTGGCTTTTTGAAAAGGGAATTCCGGGACCCCCCAACAAAAAACAATGGAAAACCCAATAAAAAAAAATAAAAACAGCCCCAGTTAAAAGAACCCTTAAAGGGCCCAAAATTTTTCATTAATCCCTTTGGGGGGTTTAAGAATCCTGAAATTGTACCCAAATTTGGCCTTCTCTGTATTTGATTTTGTAAATCCCTGCGGATCCAATTTTAACCCTTTTTGTATGCACCTTTTCCCAAAAAATTCAACAAACCCCATGTTTTCTCGCTGGGGCCAATTCCCGGGGTTTAGAAAAAGGTTTCCCTTTTTCTGATGCCCTCATTTTAGAACAGCAACCCTTTTTCTCTTGTTTTAAATTTTAAACTCCCCGGGTTCGTTAAAAAGGGAATTTTTTCTTTTTAGTAGTCTCCCCCAAATATTGGCTTCCCACCCCGGGGATTTGATCAGGGTAGACTAAATTTTATGGCTTATCACCCCGTGGGGAAGCCCTGGTTTTTAACTGGGGACCCTTTGGGGGAAATTTTGAAATTTTGGTCCCCCTTAAATGAGGGAGGAGCAGTTTTTGACAGCGAAAAACACCGACATTTTCCAGAGCGGGTGGTTTTTTTAAAACCCTTGTCGGGTTTTTGTTCTTTTTTGCAATATCAGATTTAATTAATTTTTGGGGCCCAAAAGTTTTTCCTTTCCAATTTCGGGCAAATTTTTAAAAGAGGGCCCAAAATTTGGGTTCAGATTGAAATATTTTCCTTTTTTTTGGGGGAATGGATTTTTTTTATCAAGGTTGAATGGAATCATATGTAAAAAATAGGTAAAATCTTTTTATCCCCTTTTTCTTAGCCCGGGTTTTTCAACAAGTTGCCACGGGGTATGCCGGGCAACATCAAGCCCCACAGTTGAAAATTTCACCCTTATCGTACCCACTTTCCCCGGAATTTTCGAACAAGGTTTTTTTAATTTTTTAAAGGGGTTTTTGGTTTCATCACGGGGAGAAAATTGTTTGCCCGATAAAACCCTTGGGGGTTCTAAAAAATCCCCTCAAAAAGTTTGCGGGGCGTGTGGCTGTTTCTGGTTTTAAAAAAAATTGTTAAAATCTGTTTTAAACCCCCCTTTGGGGGGTTAAATTTTTAGGGTGGGGGTTTTTTTGGGGGGGGCACTTTCTAGAAATTTTTTTTTTTGCCCCCCTTTTCCTTCCAAAAAATTGCGATAGTTAAATTATTCTTTGTGATAAAAAATTTTAAATTTGAGTGAGTGGGGCATTTTAAATCTCTTTGACAAGTGGTCCAACTCCCTGTCGGGACCCAGACCGGGAGGGGGAAAAACCCCGGTTTTTTCAAAGTTTTAAAAAAAAAAAAAAAAAAAAAAAAAAAAAAAAAAAAAAAGAAAAAAAAAAAAAAAAAAAAAAAAACCCGGGTTTACCCCGATTGAAACCGGGCCCGTTTTTTTTAAAACGAATTCCTTTAAAAAATTATTCCCATAAAAAATGGGTTTAATTTGGGGGGCCGGGGAGGACCCCATGGATTTTTCCCTTGAAAATTGTAAAAAAAAACTTTGTCCCAAAATCTAAAAAAAATTGGGGTGATTTTTTAAACCCAAACAACTGCAAAAAAAAATGAAATTTCTCTCTATTGGAAAAATTTGGGGATCAAGACAAAAATTGGCTTCCCAAACTGCCGGGAAAAACCTTTCTGCATACAAAATTATTTTTCCCCCAGGGATTTAATATTAAAAGACATAGATAGGTGACTTCGTGCAGTCAATTTCCCTTTAGGCCCTAAAAGAATTTTTTGGCACAGTGCCCTGAAAATTTTTCCTTTGACCCTTTTTTTCACAATTTTTTTGTAGTTTGGGAATCTAAAATACCTGCCCAGAGGCCCCAAACTTTAGTCCAATCCCAGACAAAAACCCGGCGCCCCGGGGGGGGGGGGGACTGTAGAAACTTGTGGTTTTTCCTTCCCCGGGAAACCTTGATAAGTTTGGGTTTAACCCCTTAGGGTTGGGTTTTAATCAAGGTTTTTTTGGGTTCCCGTTACTAAAATTTCCCCTGGGGGTAACGGCTTTCCCGAATGGGAAACCATCTCGAATTTGGCAAAAAATTTCCCCTTTGGGGGGGTCTGAGGGCAGTTTTTTTTAAAAAACCAAAGAGGGTCCCCAGCTGAGTAACTCCCTTTCTTGTAGAAAACTTGTCAGTGCCCATAAGGGATTGGGGTTTCCCCCCTTTGTCTGCTTTCTTTATGACAGGGGAAGGGGTTTCAGTTTTTAATTTGGGACCAAACCCTGTTTTTCCCGCGGGGTAAAAGTTTTTCCCCCTTCCCTTTTTAAAATTTTTTTAAAGTCCCCCTTACCGTTGGAAACCTTTCCGGTTGAAGTTTTGAAAGGGGGTTTAAATGGGCCCATTATTGATTTCCAGGTTCAATGGTTTAAAATTTTTTAACTTTTTTTTAAACCTTTTTTATTTGCACCTGGAAACTTTTTTTTCCCTGGAAAATGGAAAATTTTTAAATCTATTTTTTAAAAAAAAGAAATTTTTGGGGGAAACAAATGGGTTTGGGTCCCTGGGTGGGGGGGAAAAATTAAGCCCCCTTTTCCATTTGGCCTGCTGGCTGGGGGTGGGGGGACTTGGATGAGATGTTACATATTAAAGAGGGTAAAGTTTTTTTGGTTTTCCCCGTACCCCCCCAAATGTTTTAAATCGGGTTGTTTGGAATTGGACCCCTTTTCTCCATGTGACCGTCCTTTCTGTTTGCCTCCTCTAAAAAAATCCTGATTTTTTTGGCTTCCTCGTTGGCTATTTGTTGTCTATCAGATTGCTCTTCCCTCCCCGAAGAAGCATAGTTGTTTCGGTTTAGTATCTTCTGTTGCCCATTTCGTACCGTTTTTCTTTTCCCTTTTCCCCTGTATACCCCCTACTGAAATACATAGTCCCTTTTTTATTTCCCCTCCGGGAAATTTTTTAAGCTTTTTGGAGAAGGGATAAATTTTTTCCTTTTATCCTTAGTTATTGATAACTGTGGTTGGTTTTTTTTGTATAACTTCTGAGTATGTTTGCGTTTTAAAATTCCCCATCACAGTTTTTTAAATCTTCCTTTTTCCCCCAAACTATCGCTAATTGCAGGGGGCTTTTTCGTCAGGTTCTAAGGTCGATGGAATAATTAAATTTCTGAGGGCATACCAAACGTTCTTTTTTATTTAAATTTTCATCTGGTAAATTTTAAAGGGGTGGAAGGGGTTACTTTGAGACCCCCCGGGATTGTGCCCGCTTTGATGCACTCCCTCGTGTGGTAGGTGGGAAGGGAAGATTAGCTTCTTTTTTTTAGCTGTTTTAAGCCCCCCGGTTTCAAAAAATTTAAAGGGGGGTTCATCTTTTGGTTTATCCCTCTCAAAAAAGGGGTCTTGCTTGCTTAATATATTGAGTTTTTCGAATTTTTTTTAAAAAACCTAAAACCCCAAAACCCGGGTTATCAATTAAAAAAAAGGATAAAATTAAAATTTTCCCTTTTCCAGAACATGCTTAAAAAAATTCGAGAGGGATACAAAGATTGGTTAGTTTGAAATTTAAAAATTATTTAGCTTGGAAAATGCGGTTCGGGGGGGACATGATTAATTTTTATAAATATAAAATGGTTCCCCACAAAAAAATATGAGGAGAAATTATTTCAAGTGAAGCCCCTCAAAAAACAAGAGGGCATTCCCCTTTGGGCTAGAGAAAAAAAGGTTTTAATTTTCCAGAGGGAGAAGAAAAGGGTTTTTTTCCCGTAAAAACTGTGAAACTTTTGGAAAATTTGCCCACCGGGAAACTGGTCACGGCGGAACTGTAGAAAAGTTTCAAGAAAAAGGGTTAGATAAACCCACCTGGAACTAAAGAAATTTTCAATGGTAGTGCCATGTAAAATTTTTGGATCCTGGCTGGTGGAGGGTCTGGGGGCAGGAATTTGGGCTACACTTTGGGGCGATTGGTTCAAGCCTTGTGGGTCTAAGGGGAAATTTAACCCGTGGTGTGGCTGGGCATAAAAACCTTGTCTCTCTTCCCCTTTACCCCTGGGCCCCAACCCCTTTGGGTTTAAAAAAGATGGCACGTGGTTTTTTTTTTCCCCCATAAAATTTTGTAACTATGTAACTATGTAATATGTGCCCCAGTTTGGGTGTATACATGGGTTAGAAGAAAGAAAAAAGGTACGAAATCGAAAAAGAAGATACATAACGGAAAAAACTATGCTTTTTTTTTGGACGGATGAGCAAAATTTTAGGGTTTAACAAAAAGCCAAAGAGGAAGCCAAAAAAAACGGGGTTTTTTTGAGGAGGCAAAAAGCATGGGGAAAGGGCACGTGGAGTTTAAAAGGTCCTATTCAAAATAACGCGACTACTCGTTTGGAGGGGGTACAAGGGAAAAAAGAAAGAAATATTTTTAAAATGTAACATCTCATCAAAATCCCTCACCCCCTGTCAGCAGGCCGTTTTTTGGAGAAGAGGGTTAATTATGTCCCCACCCGCGACCAACCCATTTGAATTTTACAAATTGTTTTTATAAATCCTGTAGAAAAATTAGATTAAAAATTTCATTTTTCCCCAGGGAAAAAAAAAGTTCCCTGGTGAAGATAGGTTTTTTTTTAAGTTAAGGAAAAAGAAGGGCCCGGTTGACCTTGGAGGGAATAAAGCTTTCTTTTAAAAATGTTTTAAAAAAAACTAGCACCCCGGAAAGGTTTTCAAACGGTGGAGGGCCTAAAAAGGGGATGGGTTTAAAAACTTTACCCCGCGGAAAAAAACAGGTTTTTGGGGGGGAAATTAAAAATTGACCCCCCGGGCATTTAAAAAAAGTGACAAGGGGGGGCTTCAGTCATTTTGGACACTGGAACCCAAAATTCTACCGGGGCAGTTACTCAGCTGGGGGAACCCCCTTTGGTTTTTTAAAAAAAAATGCAATCAAAACCCCAAAAAAGGCCGAATCGAGATGGTCCTATTGATGCGTTTCACAGGGGATAAAAGCAAAGTACAAAAAAAACTCTTGATTAAAACTAACCCTAGGGGTTCCAATCTTATACATGGTCCCGGAAAAAATCCCCCCAAGTCTCTACCCCGCCCCCCCCCAGCCCCACCCCCCCCGGTCGGCCCATTGTTGTCCCGGGGGTCGGGGCTATGTTGGGGGCCCGGCAGGGGTATTTTTGGGTTCCCATCTACAAAAAAAATTTTGGGGAAAAAAAAATCAGGGGTTAATTTACGGAAAACTGGCCCAAATTTTTTGGGGTTAGGGGATATTGGGCTGCACCCGAAAGTCACCTATCTATGTACTTTAGATTTTAAAGTCCCTTTTTACAAATATTTTTATGCAGAGGTGTCCAGGCTTTGGGGAAGCATTTGTCTTGACCCCAATTTTAAAACCCAATAGAGAGATTGCAATTTTAAATTTGGTTGGTTTGTCCTCCCCCAAAATTTTTTTGATTGGGGACACGTTTTTTTTACAATTACAAGGAACATCCATGGGGTCTCCAGCGGCCCCCCAAGTTAGCCAACTTTTTTTATGCAATATTTTGAAAGGGAATTTTCGTTAAAAAGAAACCCCCCTGTCCCATGGGTTAAATGCGGGCTTAGATACGTCGACAAGTGTTTCTCCTTTTCGGGTCGGGTCGGGGTTTTGGGGACCATTTGTCGATGAGATTAAAAGCTCACTAAATATTAAATTTTTTCACAAAGAATAGTGAAGTACGCATTTTTTGGATGTATGGGTGCAAAAAAAAAATGCTAGGAAGTCTAACCCCACCCCTATTTAAAAGGTAAACAGATTGAAACAATTGTTACACAGAAAACACCCAACAGCCCCGCAACTTTTTAGAGGGTTTTGTAGATCGCAGTTATACGGGCAGCGAATTTGCTAAGTGATGAACAATACTTGTAATATGAAAAAACTTGTTCAAAAATGGGGGGGAAACGGGGATACGACAACTGATCCAAAATTTTGGGGGGGCCTGTTTTAAAGATAGCCCAAAGGAATTTTTAGGGGAAAAATTTTGGGTCAAAATTAATTTTTCGTTTTTGGAAAAAAAAAACCAGCAAGGTTAAAAAATCCAAAAGCTCGGGAACCTTGCGTGTTTCGCTGTAAAAACTGTTCCCCCTCATTAAAAGACCTTTTTTCAACCCCACAAAAGGGTCCCCAGTTAAAATCCAGGGCTTCCAACTTAGATACCCTAATGAGTTTCAGATAAAATGCCCGTGTGGGAAGACATATATAGGGCAGACTACGGGAAGAAAAAAAATCCGTCTTAAGAAATAGGGCGTTATACGTAAATACATGAGAAAAGTGTGTGCTAAAGTGAGGGCGAACAGATGCCTCTCTAGCCGGCATTGGGCTAGCGAGAGAATGGGTTGCTGAGTTAAAATGGTGCTACGGGAAAAGGGTTACTTGTGGTCCCGGGATCGCTATAAAGCTATACAGAGAGAGGCCTATTATACTTTTTAGGATTTTTTTTCCCCTAAAAGCATTAAAAAAAAATTTTGGGCCTTAAGGTGTTCTTGTAAAGTTGGTGCTGTTTTTATTTTCTTATTGTTGTTTTTTTTTGTTGAGTTGCTTTCCTTTATAAGGAAGCCTACTCGTGTGCGCATGTTTGAGAAAGAGGCAACATTGTTGAAACTCCTTTTTTTGACGTGCGTTAGCCCGGGCTCCTGGCGACCTTAAAGGGAAAACCCGTGGGGGATCAAGATGCGTTGGGTCTAGGGAACAATTTGAACGGTGTTCTCCCGAATTTAAAACTAATATCCACAAAAAATTCTTCGTGTTTTTGAAAAACCCCCGGGGAAAGGGGATACAGTATGCTTTTAAAAGATTTTAAATAAAGTTATTTTTTTATAAAAGGGCCCGGATTGCTAAGTTGATACATGATACGATGGGGGAGGTTCCTAAAGTCTGTGCCAATGGATATAATCAATTTAAGTGATAGTTCTTGTAATAAGCTCACGTGACCCTGCCCTTTGTTGAGGCCATTCGGGAGGCGACGTTATTTTTCAGTCGCCCGGATACGGGGTGAAAAAGTCATTCCACTGTTATGTCCTGGGAAAGTGCTGAAAAATTTTTGTCTGGGGGAGGGGACTGGGACGTGGCGTTACATTGCGGGCCACATGGTCGGGGGGGACTGAAATGGGGGGGGGGAGGAGGGGAGGAAAATTGGGAAAGCATTGTCTGGTGAAAAGATGGGTTTTCTACCCGGTGACAAAAGAGGAGGACAGGAGCACTGGAGGAGGTAGATGGGGATGGGAGATGAGGCAAAGACCCCCAAGCACCGTGGCAGTTTTTAGTGGAGATGGGGCAGGGGGGCCCCCCGGAGTCACTTGTCGAGGCCCGCAGCAGCTGATTTGCCTGGTAGGGACAGCCGAAAAAGCGCATCCCGCAGAGGATGATTCTGGCTCTCCACCCTATTGGCCCTGCACCCGGGCCAAAAGGGGGCTTTTTCCCAGCTGCTGGAGCGAGGACAAAAATCAATTTTTTAGGGAAAATGTCCGTAGTTTTGGGTTTGGCGCTGCCTATGTTCGGGGATTTCCCCCCTTGAAGTCTGCCGGGGGGGTTCTTCAGCGCTCACGTACTACTGCCCGGCTGCTGGGGGGAAGTGGGGGGGGGGGTAGGGGGGAGTACCCGCCCATCACGTAACCCAAGTTGGAGCACTGATGAACCTTTTCCCTTTACCCACCTAGTGAGGGGGGAGTCCCAGCAGCAGCAGCGGACCCGGGGCAGTCCTGAACCAACAGGTGGTGGCCTACTTGGCAGCCCCTCTGCCACCCAGTTAGAAGATCCGCTGGACTAGGGCCAAACCAAACGGAGTGGGCCCAACTTTCCCGCGTTTGCAGTGGAGAAGCTTTTTTTCCTCCCCCCCCCCCCCCCCCTATTTCCCCCCAATCAAAAAGGGTGTTTAGTGCGGGCGGGGGGCCAGTTTCCCAAAGGGGGAAAACCCCCTTGTCCCCGGGGAAATGTGGAACAAACTGTTTTTCAAGTGAATCGGGGGGGATGGCCAGGATTTCCACACACCAATGCCTTGGCTTTAACTACATCAGCCCTGATGCCTCACCCAAACGTGAAAAATGAGTCTGGGTTCAAACTACCGGGCCCCAGCACTTTTCTATGCCGCCCCCCGCCCGGTCCCCAACTGCTGACAGTTTCTCCATATGCCCCCGCATCTTTCCGGGACTGGTATTTCCCCCACCTCCACATCGGGCTTGTGCCACTCTATGACCCCTGCTGCTTCTGCTTTTGGGTGCCTGCACCACACTGTGTCTTTTGCCACTTCTGAAACTATCTGCTGCTGTGTGTTGTTGCTGCTGCGGGCATCTCCACACTGTTCTTGTGCCACTCTTTTTACCTCATCTGTTTCCTGCCGCCATCACCCCACCTCTGTATTGGCCCTCTGTGGGCACTCCTGTTTTTTCCCCCTCCCGAATGTCATTTTCCCCCCCCGACCCCATGCTGCGTACCAACCCCCCACACTGTTATTGTGCCCCTTGTGGGGCCCACTCTGTTTTTGCCACCTCCAGAATGTTTTGTGCCACTGTTGACTTCATGCTGTGCTGCCCTGCCCCCCACCCCCCCCCGTTCATTGTGCCACTCTGTGGCCTACTCCTTTTTTTGCCCCTCCCGAATGCATTGTGCCACTTTTGACCCATGTGCTGTGCCGTGACCTCCACACTGTGTCATTGTACCCCTCTGTGGCCTACTCCAGTTTTTTTCCCCTCCCGAATGTCATTTTGCCACCCCTCTGACTCATGCTGTTGCTCCTGCCGCCGTCCCTCCACTTTCTTTCATTGTGCCCCCCTCTGTGGCCTACTCCTCTTTTGTTACCTCCAGAATGTCATTGTGTACTGTCGACTCATGCTGCTGTGGGCGCTGCCGTGCCCTCCAAACTGTGTCATTGGCCACTCTGTGCCCAAATTTTGTTTTTTTGCCACCTCCAGAATGTCATTGTGCCACGGTCTAAACCCTTCAGGCTGCTGCTCCCGGGGGACCCCCCACACTGTGTCTTTTGTCCCCCAATCTGGCCAAACCCCTTTTGTTTTTGCCCCCCTCCAAAAATTTGTCTTTGGGTGCCACTCTTGCCCCTCTTTGCTGCGGTGGCTCCCGGGCCGTCACCTCCACACTCTGTCAAAATGTTGCCACCCTTGGGGGGGCCCCTAAAGCTTGTTTTTTTCCAGTTTTTCCCGCTCCCAAAATGACTTTTTTTCCGGCTACTTTTCCCGCTTCAGTTTTTTGGCCCGGTTTTGCCCTTTTAAAGTGCCCGGGGAATTTTTATAGTAAAGGATTCTAATAGCGGCGGCAGTCAATTTTCGTGTAAATATTTAAGCAGGGCAAAAAGTTGTACCCACCCTGAAAGGTTCTGTGCAACCGGAAAAAAAAAGCTGTTTTTAACGCGATTCGTCCCAAAAGTAATTGGGCCAAAATAAATTTTTTGCCCGAAAAATTTTCGGCAAAAGCCCACCGAACCAAAAATTTTTGAGAAATTCCCCCACTCTAAAAAAAAAAAACCCTTTAAAATCATGTTAGTTTTAATTTTGGTAAAAATTCGTGGGCCCAAATGGGCATGATATATACTGTTAAGGGGATCGGGGCCAGAACCAGCAATTTAATGTAGGTACTATAGGGGAAAAAGTTTTTAGCCGCGACCCCAAAAAAATTAAAAAAAGTAGGGGTTTAGTGTAGCCATTGGGTCGTAGAAAGCAAAGGGCTCTTGCTGTGAGTCTAAACGCGTAAAGTTTTCCCCTTTTGTCGGTTTTTATTTTTCCTCAAAAAACCCCACTTTTTTTTTAAATTTATTTTTTTTGCGGCTAAAACTGCGCCCTTCTCTGGTTTACGTGGGTTTTAGACCCGTGCGTAAGGCCCAATTTGGGGGGGAGGGTGAATTTTCTTTTGCATGTTTAGGAAATATGGCCCAAATGGAAAAATGAAATGTCAGACAGTTAAGGGGAAGTAGGTTGTTTTAGGTTTGCTGGTGATTTCAGACGTTCTGCCCCACATCTGAACCCCCCTTTCTTTGGATCACTTGAAAAATAGTTTGTTTGTAGACAAGAGAAGTATTCCTTACTATAGTAATGTATTTTTTAAATTGCGATGTGTCAAAAGTGATAATTTTGATTTCTATTTGTGATCTTTTTCTAGGGGGAAATTCCCTTTTACCATAAAATTCAGCCCTAAAAAGGGCAGTGCTTCTAAGGGTACTTTAATAGGGAGGAGGGAAATTTACTCATCAGATTCTATTTTTTGTTTTATCGGATCAGATGACCTTTTTTTATGTGGATTTTAGGTAGTTTATTTTTCGGGGAAATTCTGGCGGGTTTTCAAAAAAAAAGTTAAAATTAAAAGGTCCCAAAAATTTTTCTATGGAATTTTGGACGCTGATCGTTTGAAAATGTTTTGCCTGTTTTTTTTTTTTTTTTTTTACGTGGAATATTGCAGAAGAAAAAACATGTTCTAATTTTTTTTTTTTACTAAAAAAAAAACCCCTAAAAAATTTGGGGAATTTACAAAGGGATTTTAAATTTAAATGTAGGTCAAGGGGGGTTGTTTTTCCATATTTTCCAATTTTAGAAGGTTTTTCCCAAAATGGGAACCCGCATGCATTGATTTTAAAATTTCCCCATGGGTGTGGGACCGGAGCCTAACAGGAATGAAATTTAACAACCAACTTGAAAACATTTCCAAAAAATTTCGCATTCAGGCCCCCCAACCAATTCCTTTTTAAACCAAATAAACAAAATTTGGGCAAATCTTCTTAAACAAAAAACCTTTAATTTTAAAAAAAAACCCCAATTCATAGGAATTTCATAAAATACCAAAAAACAAAAAGGCCCAATAAGCAAATCCCAAAAACTTCCCAAATTAATTTGAAAAAAAACCAAAATACAAAAATAATGCAAAAATAAAAATAAGAGAATTGAGGGGCCCCTAAGGGAGAACGCACCCTGTAATTCCTTCTTGCCTTATTCCAAAGCATCCTATGATTAAACCAAGGATCGCATCTGGATGCAACATATGAATTGTTTTTAACCCACTGTTTCAAAAAAAGCCCATAGCTAATTGTAAAAAAGGAGGGGAAAAAAGAAAAAGGTCCATCGAGCCCAAACCCTTTTAACCAAAACCTTTGTCAGTTCAAAAGGGAGAAAAAAACCCCCAATGATAGGGATGCCCAATTTTGTCCCCATACTAGAAGAATTTCTTCCTGACCCCAAAATTTCTG
>JAODAL010078594.1:0-12858 GCA_025379985.1 Phyllomedusa bahiana | reverse complement strand
CGGTGATGTCACCGCTGTATTTCTGGGGGGCTGTGATGTCACCGCTATATATCTGGGGGGCGGTGATGTCACTGCTGTATTTCTGGGGGGGCGGAGATGTCACCGCTATATATCTGGGGGGCGGTGATGTCACTGCTGTATATCTAGGGGGCGGTGATGTCACTGCTGTATATCTGGGGGGCGGTGATGTCACTGCTGTATATCTGGGGGGGCGGTGATATCACTGCTGTATATCTGGGGGGCGGTGATGTCACCGCTGTATATCTGGGGGGCGGTGATGTCACTGCTGTATATCTGGGGGGCGGTGATGTCACTGCTCTATATCTGGGGGGCGGTGATGTCACCGCTATATATCTGGGGGGCGGTGATGTCACGGCTGTATATCTGGGGGTCTGTGATGTCACCGCTATATATCTGGAGGGGCGGTGATGTCACCGCTGTATATCTGGGGGGCGGTGATGTCACCGCTCTATATCTGGGGGGCGGTGATGTCACCGCTGTATATCTGGGGGGCGGTGATGTCATCGCTCTATATCTGGGGGGCGGTGATGTCACTGCTGTATAACACCATGAGGCACAAGCTCTCGCTATAAATCCCGATTCTGTCCTAAAGATATAACTTGTATTTACCATATTATTCCGCTCGCGTCTATTATAAGCGACGCTTCGTTACTTCTTTCTGTCGATCATTGTGATCTTTTATTACTTACAAGCAGCCATGGAACAGAGCAGAAGTTATAGCCTTAAAGGGGTGTTATCGTTTCATTAAATGGTCTTCAGAATAAGGGGACAGTGAAAACAAGCAACTTTGCAATTGGATGTCATTAGCAAAGCTGCCTTGTTCTCACAGTGTCCCTTATCTTGTGTTTTTATTTACACTGATATCCAGTGTGGGTCTAATCCCTCCTCCTTGCAATTCACTAGCTGAGAGCTCATTTACATTCTGTACAGCCCCTGGGCCCATTCAAGGAGCTGTTTGTCTGACTCAGAGTTAGGGGCCGTAGCATTTTCTGTCTCCACACCCAGCAGAAACAGACTGCAGCAGATTGTACAATGAGAAAACATGACAGTTTTGTCCCTGTGCCTAACTCTCCTGCATACACGCAGATCTGTGCAGTTCTTAGAAAGCTGTAATACATCTCCAGCTGTGAGAGATCAGTGCTCAGATTAGATTGAATGCAGCCTGTGGTATGTATACAGCTCTTATAAAATAAGACTGATAGGGAGAGACACAGTGATATGTGGACTCAGAGAGTAGGGGGGGGGGATTCTCAGTCCATCAGTGAAGGGGGGATTATGTCATCCAGCTGGGAGGGGAAGAAACGCCCCTGCATTCACAGAGCTGAGAAGCTCAGAGCAGTGTGACTCAGCCGAAGTAAGGAAGCGATACATCCCCTTTAATACTCAGGGCTTGCAACAATGTTTCTAATCGGCTGATGTTGTTACAGTGTATAGGAACGTTCCAGCTCAGTAACTCATTGTGTAGTATCAGTACCAGTCACCTCAGCCACCAACTACTAATACTCTGAGGGAAAGGTGTAAGCATTATCAGCAGAACCTTAGGGGTATTAGTATTATTAGCAGGACCTGAGAGGTGTAAGCATTATCAGCAGGACCTGAGAGGTGTAAGCATTATTAGCAGTACCTGAGAGGTGTAAGCATTATCAGCAGTTCCTGAGAGGTGCAAGCATTACCAGCAGTGCCTGAGAGGTGTAAGCATGATCAGCAGAACCTGAGAGGTGTAAGCATTATCAACAGGACCTGAGAGGTGTAAGCATTATCAACAGGACCTTAGTGGTGTAAGCATTATCATCAGACCCTGAGAGGTGTAATCATTATCAGCAGGTCCTGAGAGGTGTAAACATTATCAGCAGTACCTGAGAGGTGTAAGCATTATCAGCAGGACCTGAGAGGTGTAAGCATTATCAGCAGTGCTTGAGAGGTGTAAGCATTATCAGCAGGGCCTTAGACGTCTAATCATTATCAGCAGGTCCAGAGAGTTTTAAGCTTTATCAGCAGGCCCTGAGAGGTGTAAACATTATCAGCAGAACCTGAGAGGTGTAAGCATTATCAGCAGGACCTGAGAGCAGGGGCGTCGCTAGGCAGTTTTATTCGGGGCACAAGCCCCAGACAAAACTGCCTGTGCCCCGAATCTCAGATCGTCGGTTTCTAGGCTGCTGCTGCTGGCCTGGGGAGCCAACGATCTATTGAGCTGTATATGGGTCCTCTGGATGCACATACAGTGCAGGGGGGGAGAGGGATAGAGACTGATGGAGGTGATGGGAGTTTAGAGAGAGGAGGGGGCGCTGGCAAGTGAATCAGGAAGTTCCATAGCCACTGTCCGTCAGAGAGAGGTTCTGGCCCCTGCTGTTCTGTTAGCTCTGCTCCCGGTCCATCTCCTGCAGCTACATTGTCCTACTCTGTCCTTCGGGCTTCAGCAGCTCCCACAGGTAGCCACATTCTGGAGGTCTCCAGTGAGTGAGTAGCCTTACTATAGAGACCAGGACTAGACAGTATTATAGGAGGGGAACATAATCTTCATGATTGTGAACTGTACTGAATGTATATTTGTCTGTGTATATAGTGTATGTATACATCTGTGTATACATGTGTATGTGTGTATACATGTGTGTATATGTGTGCTCATTTATGTGTATATATATTTCGGTATATACACATATATCCACAATATGACCCAATTCACATCACTAAAACATAATCCTGCCCAGTGTGTCCCGCAGAGATGTGAACTACATCCTGATGATGAATCATATTTGAATATAAGGTTTTTTACACCCGTCATTTATCAGGGTTTTGTATGTTTTTAGCTGCTGCAGCCGGACTGAGGGGATGTTCACACTGCGTAAATTGCGGGGCGCATTTCGACCCTTATTACCGCAATTACGGTAACTCATAGAGAGCTAGGAATTACGTCTGTCTCCCCCGGTGTACAATACGATCGTACTGCCCTAAGGGTCTGTTCACACAGCGCATGGTGGCACGGACCTGTGCGCGCCGCTATACGCCTGCTGTTGGAAGTACACGCTCTCCAGTGTGTCATTTCAGCAGCGCTCCGCCACCTCCCATCCACGTTCACTTTCCCCCTGAATGAAGCGGCGTGTCACTTATTTTTATGTGCGGGTTCTGTGTGCAGGGAAAACAACAGCTATTCCTAGCCCTCACCGCTATGATTTTACCGTGTTTGTGGGGCGCACTTTGGGCGCATTACAGCAGTTATACCCTGTATGATCACACGGTGTAATGTCGGTCCCTACTTGGACGCATAATTGCGCTTCAATACACCCGACGTACGGGCCGACATTACGGTAACTCATAGCTGTCACTGAGACACGATTACCTGTTCTGGGGAGAATAAATATCAGTGAGAGCTTCAGAGGGACGCGCCGGCCACAGTTCATGGGGTTTGAAAAATGCCGTGTGAACCCCGCCCTTCTGAGCAAAATGTAACACAGAGGGACCGAGCCCCGGATGTTTAGGGACTCTAGCAACGCCCCTGCCTGAGAGGTGTAAGCATTATCAGCAGGGCCTGAGAGGTGTAAGCATTATCAGCAGAACCTGAGAGGTGAAAGCATTATCAGCAGGGCCTGAGAGATGTAAGCATTATCAGCAGAGCCTGAGAGGTGTAAGCATTATCAGCAGGGCCTGAGAGGTGTAAGCATTATCAGCAGGGCCTGAGAGGTGAAAGCATTATCAGCAGAACCTGAGAGGTGTAAGTATTATCAGCAGGGCCTGAGAGGTGAAAGCATTATCAGCAGGGCCTGAGAGATGTAAGCATTATCAGCAGAGCCTGAGAGGTGTAAGAATTATCAGCAGGGCCTGAGAGGTGTAAGCATTATCAGCAGGACCTGAGAGATGTAAGCATTATCAGCAGAACCTGAGAGGTGAAAGCATTATCAGCAGGGCCTGAGAGATGTAAGCATTATCAGCAGAGCCTGAGAGGTGTAAGCATTATCAGCAGTGCCTGAGAGGTGTAAGCATTATCACCAGGGCCTGAGAGGTGTAAGCAATATCAGCAGAGCCTGAGAGGTGTAAGCATTACCAGCAGGACCTGAGAGGTGTAAGCATTATCAGCAGGGCCTGAGAGGTGTAAGCATTATCAGCAGAGCCTGAGAGGTATAAGCATTATCAGCAGGGCCGGGGAGGTGTAAGCATTATCAGCAGGACTGAGAGATGTAAACATTATCAGCAGGGCCTGAGAGGTGTAAGCATTATCAGCAGGGCCTGAGAGGTGTAAGCATTATCAGCAGGACCTGAGAGATGTAAGCATTATCAGCAGAGCCTGAGAGGTATAAGCATTATCAGCAGAACCTGAGAGGTGTAAGCATTATCAGCAGGACCTGAGAGATGTAAGCATTATCATCAGGTCCTGAGAGGTGTATGCATTATCAGCAGGGCCTGAGAGATGTAAGCATTATCAGCAGAACCTGAGAGGTGAAAGCATTATCAGCAGGGCCTGAGAGATGTAAGCATTATCAGCAAGACCTCAGACGTGTAAGCATTATCAGCAGAGCCTGAGAGGAGTAAGCATTATCAGCAGAGCCTGAGAGGTGTCAGCATTATCAGCAGGGCCTCAGAGGTGTAAGCATTATCACCAGAGCCTTAGAGTTGTAAGTATTATCAGCATAACCTGAGAGGTGTAAGCATTATCAGCAGTACCTGAGAGGTGTCAGCATTATCAGCAGGACCTGAGAGGTGTAACATTATCAGCAGGGCCTGAGAGGTGTAAGCATTATCAGCAGGGCCTGAGAGGTGTAAGCATTATCAACAAAACCTGAGAGGTGAAAGCATTATCAGCAGTGCCTGAGAGGTGTAAGCATTATTAGCAGAACCTGAGAGATGTAAGCATTATCAGCAGGGCCTGAGAGGTGTAAACATTATCAGCAGAACCTGAGAGGTGAAAGCATTATCAGCAGGGCCTGAGAGGTGTAAGCATTATCAGCAGGACCTGAGAGGTGTAAGAATCATCAACAAAACCTGAGAGGTGTAATCATTATCAGCAGATCCTGAGAGGTGTAAGCATTATCAGCAGGGCCTGAGAGGTGCAACCATTATCAGCAGGACCTGAGAGGTGAAAGCATTATCAGCAGGTCCTGAGAGGTGTAAGCATTATCAGCAGGGCCTGAGAGGTGTAAGCATTATCAGCAGGGCCTGAGAGGTGCAACCATTATCAGCAGGACCTGAGAGGTGTAAGCATTATCAGCAGGGCCTGAGCGGTGTAAGCATTATCAGCAGGGCCTGACAGGTGTAAGCATTATCAGCAGGGCCTGAGAGGTGTAAGTTTTTTCAGCAGAACCTGAGAGGTGTAAGTATTATCAGCAGAACCTGAGAGGTGTAAGCAGTATCAACAGAACCTGAGAGGTGTAAGCATTATCAACAGGACCTGAGAGGTGTAAGCATTACCAGCAGTGCCTGAGAGGTGCAAGCATTATCAACAAAACCTGAGAGGTGTAAGCATTACCAACAGTGCCTGAGAGGTGCAAGCATTATCAACAAAACCTGAGAGGTGTAAGCAATATCAGCGGTGCCTGAGAGGTGTAAGCATTACCAGCAGTGCCGGAGAGGTGTAAGAATTACCAGCAGTGCCAGAGAGGTGTAACCACTATCAGCAGAGCCTGAGAGGTGTAAGCACTATCAGCAGTGCCTGAGCGGTGTAAGCATTATCAGCAGGGCCTGACAGGTGTAAGCATTATCAGCAGGGCCTGAGAGGTGTAAGTTTTTTCAGCAGAACCTGAGAGGTGTAAGTGTTATCAGCAGAAACTGAGAGGTGTAAGCAGTTATCAACAGAACCTGAGAGGTGTATGCTTATAACAGACCTGAGAGGTGTAAGCATTACCAGCAGTGCCTGAGAGGTGCAAGCATTATCAACAAAACCTGAGAGGTGTAAGCAATATCAGCAGTGCCTGAGAGGTGTAAGCATTACCAGCAGTGCTGGAGAGGTGTAAGCATTACCAGCAGTGCCAGAGAGGTGTAACCACTATCAGCAGAGCCTGAGAGGTGTAAGCACTATCAGCAGTGCCTGAGAGGTGTAAGCATTATCAGCAGAACCTGAGAGGTGTAAGCATTATCAGCAGAACCTGAGAGGTGTAAGCATTATAAGCAGGGCCTGACAGGTGTAAGCATTATCAGCAGAACCTGAGAGGTGTAAGCATTATCAACAAAACCTGAGAGGTGTAAACATTATCAGCAGAACCTGAGAGGTGTTAGCATTATCAGCAGAGCCTGAGAGGTGTAAGCATTATCAACAAAACCTGAAAAGTGTCATCATTATCAACAAAACCTGAGAGGTGTAAGCATTATCAGCAGGACCTGAGATGTGTCAGCAGTATCAGCAAGACCTGAGAGGTGTAAGCATTATCAGCAGGGCCTGAGAGGTGTCAGCATTATCAGCAGGGCCTGAGAGGTGTCAGCATTATCAGCAGGACCTGAGATGTGTAAGCATTATCAGCAGGGCCTGAGAGGTGTAAGCATTATCAGCAGGGCCTGAGAGGTGTAAGCATTATCAGCAGAATCTGAGAGGTGTAAGTATTATCAGCAGGGCCTGAGAGGTGTAAGCATTATCAGCAGGACCTGAGAGGTGTAGGCATTATCAGCAGGACCTGAGAGGTGTAAGCATTATCAGCAAGACCTCAGACGTGTAAGCATTATCAGCAGAACCTGAGAGGTGTAAGCATTATCAGCAGGAGCTGAGAGGTGTAAGAATTATCAGCAAGACCTGAGAGGTGTCAGCATTATCAGCAGGGCCTGAGAGGTGTCAGCATTATCAGCAGGACCTGAGAGGTGTAAGCATTATCAGCAGGACCTGAGAGGTGTAAGCATTTTCAGCAGAGCCTGAGAGGTGTAAGCATTATCAACAAAACCTGAGAGGTGAAAGCATTATCAGCAGGGCCTGAGAGGTGTAAGCATTATCAGCAAGACCTGAGAGGTGTAAGCATTATCAGCAGGGCCTGAGAGGTGTAAGCATTATCAGCAGGGCCTGAGAGGTGTAAGCATTATCAGCAGAACCTGAGAGGTGTAAGTATTATCAGCAGGGCCTGAGAGGTGTAAGCATTATCAGCAGGACCTGAGAGGTGTAGGCATTATCAGCAGGACCTGAGAGGTGTAAGCATTATCAGCAAGACCTCAGACGTGTAAGCATTATCAGCAGGAGCTGAGAGGTGTAAGAATTATCAGCAAGACCTGAGAGGTGTCAGCATTATCAGCAGGGCCTGAGAGGTGTAAGCATTATCAGCAGGACCTGAGAGGTGTAAGCATTATCAGCAGGACCTGAGAGGTGTAAGCATTATCAGCAGAGCCTGAGAGGTGTAAGCATTATCAACAAAACCTGAGAGGTGAAAGCATTATCAGCAGGGCCTGAGAGGTGTAAGCATTATTAGCAGAACCTAAGAGATGTAAGCATTATCAGCAGGGCCTGAGAGGTGTAAACATTATCAGCAGAACCTGAGAGGTTTAAGCATTATCAGCAGAACCTGAGAGGTGTAAGCATGATCAGCAGGACCTGAGAGGTGTAAGCATTTTCAGCAGGACCTGAGAGGTGTAAGCATGATCAGCAGGACTTAAGAGGTGTGTTATCACCAAAACCTGAGAGGTTTAAGCATTATCAGCAGAACCTGAGAGGTGTAAGCATTATCAGCAGGGCCTGAGAGGTGCAAGCATTATCAGCAGGGCCTGAGATGTGCAAGCATTATCAGCAGGACCTGAGAAGTGTAAGCATTATCAACAAAACCTGAGAGGTGTAAGCATTATCAGCAGGACCTGAGAGGTGTAAACATTATCAGCAGAACCTGAGAGGTTTAAGCATTATCAGCAGAGCCTGAGAGGTGTAAGCATTATCAGCAGAACCTGAGAGGTGTAAGTATTATCAACAAAACCTGAGAGGTGTAAGCATTATCAGCAGAACCTGAGAGGTGTAAGCATTATCAGCAGAACCTGAGAGGTGTAAGCATTATCAGCAGGGCCTGAGAGGTGTAAGCATTATCAGCAGGGCCTGAGAGGTGCAACCATTATCAGCAGGACCTGAGAGGTGTAAGCATTATCAACACAACCTGAGAGGTGTAAGCATTATCAGCAGGGCCTGAGAGGTGTAAGCATTATCAGCAGGGCCTGAAAGGTGTAAGCATTATCAACAAAACCTGAGAGGTGTAAACATTATCAGCAGAACCTGAGGTGTAAGCATTATCAACAAAACCTGAGAGGTGTAAGCAATATCAGCAGTGCCTGAGAGGTATAAGCATTACCAGCAGGGCCTGAGAGGTGTAAGCATTATCAGCAGTGCCTGAGAGGTGTAAGCATTATCAGCAGTGCCTGAGAGGTGTAAGCATTATCAGCAGGGCCTGAAAGGTGTAAACATTATCAGCAGAACCTGAGAGGTGTAAGCATTATCAGCAGGGCCTGAGAGGTGTAAGCATTATCAACAATACCTGAAAAGTGTCAGCATCATCAACAAAACCTGAGAGGTGTAAGCATTATCAGCAGTTCCTGAGAGGTGTAAGCATTATCAGCAGTTCCTGAGAGGTGTAAGTATTATCAACATAACCTGAGAGGTGTAAGCATTATCAGCAGTGCCTGAGAGGTGTAAGCATTACCAGCTGAGCCTGAGGGGTGTAAGCACTATCAGCAGTGCCTGAGAAGTGTAAGCATTATCAGCAGAACCTGAGAAGTGTAAGCATTATCAGCAGAACCTGAGAGGTGTAAGCATTATCAGCAGGACCTGAGAGGTGTAAGCATTATCAACAAAATCTGAAAAGTGTCAGCATTATCAACAAAACCTGAAAAGTGTCAGCATTATGAACAAAACCTGAAAAGTGTCAGCATTATCAACAAAACCTGAGAGGTGTAAGCATTATCAGCAGAACCTGAGAGGTGTAAGCATTATCAGCAGGACCTGAGAGGTGTAAGCATTATCAGCAGAACCTGAGAGGTGTAATCATTATCAGCAGAACCTGAGAGGTGTAAGCATTATCAGCAGAACCTGAGAGGTGTAAGCATTATCAGCAGAACCTGAGAGGTGTAAACATCAGCAGAATCTGAGAGGTTTAAGCATTATCAGCAGAATCTGAGAGGTATTATTAGCAGAACCTGAGAGGTGTAAGCATTATCAGCAGAACCTGAGAGGTGTAAGTATTATCAGCATTACCTGAGAGGTGTAAGCATTATTAGCAGAATCTGAGAGGTGTAAGCAATATCAGCAGTGCCTGAGAGGTGTAATTATTACCAGCAGTGACTGAGAGGTGTAAGCTTTATCAGCAGAGCCTGAGTGGTGTAAACATTATCAGCAGAACCTGAGAGGTGTAAGGATTCTCAGCAGTGCCTGAGAGGTATTATTAGCAGGACCTGAGTGGTGTAAGCATTATCAGCAGAACCTGAGAGGTGTAAGCATTATCAACAAAACCTGAGAGGTGTAAGCAATATCAGCAGTGCCTGAGAGGTGCAAGCATTAACAGCAGTACATGGGAGGTCAAAGCAATATCAGCAGAACCTGAGAGGTGTTAGCATTATCAGCAGGACCTGAGAGGTGTAAGCATTATCAGCAGGGCCTGAGAGGTGTAAGCGTTATCAGCAGGGCCTGAGAGGTGTAATCATTATCAGCAGAACCTGAGAGGTGTAAGCATTTTCAGCAGAACCTAAGAGGTATTATTAGCATGACCTGAGAGGTGTAATTATTATCAGCAGAACCTGAGAGGTGTAACCATTATCAGCAGAACTTAAGAGGTATTATTAGCAGAACCTGAGAGGTGTAAGCATTATCAGCAGAACCTGAGAGGTGTAAGCATTATCAGCAGAACCTGAGAGGTGTAAGCATTATCAGCAGAACCTGAGAGGTGTATGCTTTATCATCAGCACCTTAGAGTTTTAAGCATTATCAGCATGTCCTGAGAGGTGTAAGCATTATCAGCAGAACCTGAGAGGTGTAAGCATCATCAGCAAGGCCTGAGAGGTGTAAGCATTATCAGCAGAACCTGAGAGGTGTAAGTATTATCAGCAGAACCTGAGAGGTGTAAGCATTATCAGCAGGACCTGAGAGGTGTAAGCATTATCAGCAAGGCCTGAGAGGTGTAAGCATTATCAGCAGAACCTGAGAGGTGTAAACATCAGCAGAACCTAAGAGGTGTAAGTATTATCAACAGGACCTGAGAGGTGTAAACATTATCAGCAGAACCTGAGAGGTGTAAGCATTATCAGCAGAACCTGAGGGGTGTAAACATTATCAGCAGAACCTGAGAGGTGTAAGCATTATCAACAGGACCTGAGAGGTGTAAGTATTATCAGCAGAACCTGAGAGGTGTAAACAATATCAGCGGGACCTGGGAGGTGTAAGCATTATCAGTAGAGCCTGAGAGGTATAAGTATTATCAACAGGACCTGAGAGGTGTAAGTATTATCAGCAGAACCTGAGAGGTGTAAACAATATCAGCGGGACCTGGGAGGTGTAAGCATTATCAGCAGAACCTGATAGGTGTAAGCATTATCAGCAGAACCTGAGAGGTGTAAGCATTATCAGCAGGGCCTGAGAGTTGTAAGCATTATCAGCAGAACCTGAGAGGTGTAAGCATTATCAGCAGAACCTGAGGGGTGTAAACATTATCAGCAGAACCTGAGAGGTGTAAGCATTATCAGCAGAACCTGAGAGGTGTAAGCATTATCAACAGGACCTGAGAGGTGTCACATGGCCTTGAGACTGTGCATCTCATGATACGAATATTGTAACATGTCAGAGATTCATGATTGTTATTTGAAAATGCAAATAAAATATGTTTTATAAAAAAAAAAAAAAGGACCTGAGAGGTGTAAGTATTATCAGCAGAACCTGAGAGGTGTAAACAATATCAGTGGGATCTGGGAGGTGTAAGCATTATCAGCAGAACCTGAGAGGTGTAAGCATTATCAGCAGGGCCTGAGAGTTGTAAGCATTATCAGCAGAACCTGAGAGGTGTAAGTGTTGTCAACAAAACCTGAGAGATATTAGTATTAATAGCAAGACCTGAGAGGTGTAAGTGTTGTCAACAAAACCTGAGAGATATTAGTATTATCAGCAGGACCTGAGAGGTGTAAGCATTATCAGCAGGACCTGAGAGGTGTAAGCATTATTAGCAGAACCTGAGAGGTGTAAGCATGATCAGCAGGGCCTGAGAGGTGTAAGCATTATCAGCAGGACCTGAGAGGTGTAAGCATTATCAGCAGGACATATGAGCTATTATTAGCAGAACCTGTCTCTTGTCATTACCCTAATGTTATCTATCCCTGTCCAGGGAACAAAAGAGTGATCATTACCTACTGTTTGTAATGAAACTACATTAGAGATAAGCAGCAGCTGCAGTAAACTGAGCTCAGTTTGCCGGGCCATTCAAAGTTGTATTCTTTACTATCACAGCTAGAGAAGGACAAGATTTTATATGTATTATTAATTGCATAGGACTGCTGAAAATTCTAAAAAGAAATTACTGTACAATTTTGGCCTTAACAAAAATACTACACAGATGCTGGTAGACGACAGGAATCCGTTGATTGTAATTCACCTGCACAAGTTACGCATGCGCTGTAAGGGTTATCATTACCTACATCACATGCAGAGAAGACAAAAATATATCTGCATGTGACTTCAGTTCCACTGTGCAGGTTACGCATGCACACTAAGGCAATCACTTTACTACATAGATGTGCGGAGATATCGGATCCACTGCGCATGCGCACTAAAGCAATGACTGCACTAAATAGATGTGCGGAGATATCGGATCCGCTGCACGTGTTGCGCATGGGCACTAAGGCAGTTTCTAAGCTTAATAGATACAGATGAAAGGAATCTAACTTGTAACCACCCAAACATGAATATTCATTAGCACTGTTCACTAGATGATGATCAGAACTGCACTACTTAATGCCTATATGGGGTAATTTTAAAAGAAAAATTGCTATATTTCTAAAAGATCTCGTAAGTCACTGGTAAAGATTATTAAAAAACCAAATATTTTAATCAGGGGTGGAAAAAAATTTAAGAAAAATTTGGGCAGTAGAGGGGTCTCCAGTAGTAGGGGGTCTTCATTACACTATATAGAGGATATAATGAGGGCAGTGATGGAGGAGTCCTTGCTGGGTCAGTAGAGGGGTCTCCAGTAGTAGGGGGTCTTCATTACACTATATAGAGGATATAATGAGGGCAGTGATGGAGGAGTCCTTGGAGGGAGTTTTAGTAAGGGGTTCCAGTTGGAGGGGGGCTTAAATTTCATATATAGAGGATATTTAAAGAGGGCAAATGATGGGGGGGGGTCCTTGTGGGTCAGTAGAGGGGTCTCCAGTAGTAGGGGGTCTTCATTACACTTATAGAGGATATAATGAGGGCAGTGATGGAGGGTTTCCCTTTTGGGTCAGTAGAGGGGTCTCCAGTAGTAGAGGGTCTTCAGTACACTATATAGAGGATAAAATGGGGGGCAGTGATGGGGGGGAAATCCTTGGAGAGTCAGTGAGGGGGGCCCGTTTGTGGGGGGGCTTCATTCAAATATTAGAGGATATAATGAGGGCATTTTATGGAGGAGGTTTTTGCTGGGTCGTGGGGTCTCCAGTAGTAGGGGGTCTTCATTACACTATATAGAGGATATAATGAGGGCAGTGATGGAGGAGTCCTTGGAGGGTCAGTAGAGGGGTCTCCAGTAGTAGGGGGTCTTCATTACACTATATAGAGGATATAATGAGGGCAGTGATGGAGGAGTCCTTGGAGGGTCAGTAGAGGGGTCTCCTGTAGTAGGGGGTCTTCATTACACTATATAGAGGATATAATGAGGGCAGTGATGGAGGAGTCCTTGGAGGGTCAGTAGAGGGGTCTCCAGTAGTAGGGGGTCTTCATTA
>JAODAL010078593.1:0-12858 GCA_025379985.1 Phyllomedusa bahiana | reverse complement strand
TTGTAAAAATACAGAATGTTGTCAGGTGACCCAAAGTTGAATTTAAACAGGAATTTGAGGATTTAAAAATGGAGCATTCTTAAGGCATTTTTGAGTTAAGGGTTAAAAGAACTTGTTGTGAAAAACCGTCCCCAATTATATTTTTTGCCAAAGATCCAAAATTTTAATAACCCCCCCCGGTAGACCTTTGGTCTGGGGGAATTCTTTATCATCAAGTGTTTTTTTTTTTGAAAAGTTTTGAGACAGTTTGTTTTTAAATTTTCTTCTTCGTATATTAAAGATACAGTGATTTTTTAATAATGGGACTTTACTGCCCCAGTATGTATTGCTGGCATCTTTTGATGTTGTAGTTTAATAACAATTGTCAAAAAAAAGGCTCTATCTTTTAATGCAGGTTCTACGGAAATCAATTTTTCGATATAGCCCAAAAGAGTTTGTGCTGTCTTCACTTTCATTTACTTAAAATAATTATTTAGTTTTTGGCAAATTTTATTTACAGCTAAAGGAAACTGGATGGGCACAATGTTGCCCCTAATTCGCAAAAATTTTCATGTCTATTTTTGAAGAGAATTAGTCTATGTATTCCTCACTTTGAAAATTCAGGTTGGAGATAATAACGATTGTTTCTTATGGGGGTTGGAACAAATTGAGATTGGATTTTGGGGTTTTTTGAATAGCATTGACAGTGAAAAAATTTCATTTATCTTTTCCCCGGGGAAAGTGTTTCATTTCTTGTACAAAAATTTCAGTTATGGGAGAAAATTTAGGTTCGATTTACTTTTAAAGTAATGACAAAATACTTTACTGCATTTTAGTAGTATCATCCCCCAAAAAAGCGTAAATCTTTGCCTTTCCCCAATTTTTGGACACGTGAATTGTTAATTGGGATGAATCTTGGCAAAACGTAGAAATAGTCAAAAAAATTTTAAAACTGGTTTTCCCAAAAAACAGTTGGTTTTAGGCATGTGAGTAAAATTATGGTTTGTCTTGTGGGGAGGTCTAATAGTTTTAGAAACGTTCTAGTTGTCCACGTATTGCTTTGTCCCCAGTTTAATGATCGAGTCCTGAGTCTCTGAGTTGTTAAAAAACATTGCATGTTCCCGAAAAGTTTTTTAATATTGCTGGTTTCAATCGTACCCCCTTATTTTAAAAAGATAAAAAAATTTGAAAATCGTTTAAAAAAATTTTTTTTCCGGGCCTGATTCGACTTTAAACTTTGGGGCATTTATAAAACAGGTTTCTTTTCCTTGTTTGAATTGTGAAAAATTTGTAAAACAAAATTGTTAAAAAGGGGAGTTTTTTGTACATCCGCTCACTAAGGTGAGCTTTAAAATCAAATTTTCCCTTTTCATCATTTCTGAGGGGGTAGTTAATTTTATGGGCCCTGTTTTTGATTTATTGGGTAGACGACATGTGATTAAACAAGGTTAAAAAAATCATAGGTTACGATCGCGAAAGAAAATGGTTTTCCCATTTCCAAATTTGTGTTGAGCGGGGCCATAGTGGTGGGCAAAAAAATGATGGTAGTTGATCATTCCCATCCCCCTTCGTGGGGGGATCGTTGACATTGTTAAAAAAGAGAATTTTGAAGGTTTATAATATGAGGTCTTAGACCGAGGGTCTTAATGTTGTTTATAAAAAACATCACGCAGGGTTAAAAAACCCTTCTTGCTTTTTGTTTTCAATTTCTTTTTTTTTAAAATTTTGATTAACATTTTTATTTTTGTTTATGTTTTTTTTTTTTTCAGTTTAGAACACCTTTTTGAATCATGAACTTTTTTTGGGGGAATTTGGAATCAAAACCTTGCTTTCTCTATTGTGTTAGCTGTGATTTTTTTTTAATAAATACTGTATTGTGTTAAAAGAGATTTTTTTGTGTGCTGATCTGGAAGTTCATGTTTTCTTTTATGTAAAGTTTTTTTGTTTTATTTATTATTTTTTGTTTTTTTTTTCTTCATTTTATTTTTTTTTCTTTTTTTTATTTTTATCATTTATATTATAAAGGTGTGGGTCCCTATGGAACTAGTATGTTTGATGGGGGGGTTTTCTGATATCGAGTTCTCCATACTTTGGGGTGAATCACAGTCGACTTTTTTTGGGCAATTTCTCTTCATCAAATATGTGAGGAGGTTTTGATCAATACCCCCCGTTTGATTTCCCAATAGTTCTTTTTAAAAGGGGGCCGATTTTGTTTTTTGGCTTACTGGCAGGGGCCCTTTTGCGGTTCCTGCCTGTTCGCCGGCATTTTAGGCAGCATGGTTATTAAGACGCTTCTTTAAAAAGTGCCCAGTTTAGGGTTATTGCGGAATCGCTTTGGGGTTTTCGTGCTTGTTGCCGGCTTTCTGTGGCAATTGGGTTGTTAGGGACGTTTCTTTCCCTTGAGCATGCGCATTTGGGGATTTTAGTTTTAGTTTTTCTTATTTCGGATCTGCGCTTTGCAGCTTTGTATTTTTTCTATATTTCATGGTTTTTCCGGACTTGCGAAATGGTAGTTTGAAAACGCCGATTTATTGGGGATGTAATCATTAGCCAGTGTTTCTATATTTTGGTAAGCGATTGTTGTTTTCCCCCCTTATTAACATTTTTTTATTTTTTTTATGAAAATAATTTTACATTATTAAATGGCAATTTTTGATTTTTTTATTGCCTTAACACGTTTTTTTAAAACCAGTATTGATTGCATTTTTTAAATTTTATGGTTGTTTTTTTGGATATTTGTATTAATTATTGATTTTTTTTGTTTTTTATACATTGTTTTTCACTATTGATTGCTTGAAAACGGCTCTGTGAGGAGCCCAAAAGTCTTGTAACATGTGGGGAAACAAATTCACGTTTTTTTCCCTTTACCGAGGATCGCAATATTTTTCTTAGATAGATAATAGTAGAAGATATGGGATGGATGATAGATAGATAATAGTAAAAATGGGAAAAGATAGATAGAAGATATGGAGGATAGATAGTATATAGATAGTAGATAGATAGATAGATGATAGTTTGGGGTTAGATAGATAGATAGATAGATAGTTTAGATAGATATGAGATAGTTTAAAATAGTTTAGATATGAGTTAGTAGGAGATAGTTAGATAGATTTTTGGAAAAATAGTTTGGATAGATAGATAGTTTGATAGTTTAGGGGATGGTTTAGTTTGATAGTTTAGATAAATTTTGGGGTAGATAGTAATTAGATAAAATTAGATATGGGATGGATAGTTGGTAGATAGATAGTTTGATATGGGATAGATAGATGGGAGGGGGGGTTGGATAATGATAGATAGATGGGTTAGATAGATTGGGATAGATATTTTAGTTAGATAGATAGATATGAGATAGTTTAGGATAGATGAAAAGAGATAGATAGGAGATAGATAGATGTTTGGGAAATAGATAGTTTGATAGATGAAAGATAGTTAGATAGGAGAAGATAGTTTAGTTAGATAGATAGGGGTTATATAGTTTGATAGATAGATATGGAAGATAGAAAGATGGGAAGATGGGATAGATGGGATGGGAAGTTAGGGGATGGATAGATAGATGGGATAGATAGATAGATAGATTTGGGATAGATAGTTAGATATGAGATGGGATAGATAGATAGTTATGGGGAATACCCTAGATAGATAGATATGAGTTAGTTAGGAGATAGTTTGATAGGGGAGTAGTTAGATAGATAGATAGATAGATAGATAGATGTAGTTTAGAAAAGATATGTGTTAGATGGGTAGATAGATAGATAGATAGATAGTTTATGGGAGGGGATAGAAGATAGATAGATAGAAGATTGGGATAGATAGATAGTTTAGATAGATAGTTTAAAATAGATAGATAGGGGATGGATAGAATAGATAGATAGTTTGATAGATAGGTTTTTTGGGATAGTTAGATAGATGATATGGGATAGATAGATAGATATGAGATAGTTTAGATAGATAGATAGATTTGGGATAGTTAGATAGATAGATAGATGGGATAGATAGATAGTTTGGGAAGGGGATAGTTTAGTTAGATATGGGTTAGATAGATAAAATAGATAGTTTAAATAGATAGCCCCGGGAGAAGGGCATTTCCCAAAGCGCCCCCAGAAAAAAAAAATTAAGGGGGGCCAGAAGATAAAGCCCTTTTTTTCGGGGTCCTAGATAAATAGATATAAAAGTTAGAAAGAAAGAAAGATAGATAGATATGAGATAGATAGATAGATAAATAAATAGATAGATATGGGATAGATAGTTTAGATGGGATAGATAGATAGATAGGGGAATGATAGATAGATAGATAGATAGTAGAAAGATAGATAATAGATGGGGACCGTTAGATAGTTTAGATAGATGATGGGATAGATAGACAGACAGGGAAACACGAAAGGGATAGATAGATATAGATAGTTTTTGATAGTTTAGTTTGATAGTTTAGTTTGATAGATAGATAAATAGATAGATAGTTTAGTGGGTTAGTAGATAGTTTTGATAGATAGTTGATAGATAGATAGTAGCCTTTTAAACCCAGCTTTATTTTTTTTTCTCTGAAAGCAGTTGGGGATTTTTCCTTGGCCGTGTGTTTGGGATCTTTTTCTTGCTGAAATATCCCCTTTGTTTCATTTTCATCGCCCGGGTTTAAAATGACGGCGGGGTTTGTATCAGGTTTTGTCTTGGTTACTTTTGGTCCATTTATTTTCCCTTCAGTTCTATAAAAAGTATCCCGGGGGCCTTATTTTTGAAGCCCAAAACATGTTTTCCACCTCCAATTTTCCCACTGTTGGTGTGTTTGGGGTGATATGGGGGCCCCAAAACATGGTGTGTTTATGGCACCCCAAAGGTTCAATTTTTGTTTTACCTGACCAGACAAAAATTCCCCCAGTTTTTCACAGGTTTTTATCTCAGGGGTTGAAAAAGAAAATCTTTAAAGGGCATTTTGAACTGATTTTTTTTTTAAAACAATGGAGTTCTTGCTTTGGGTGAGGTGCATACAGGCCATAGGGGGATGAGCGGGGGATACGGGACATGAAGGTTTTGAGGTGCATACGGGCCCAATGGGGGATGAGCGTGCATAGGGGATTGAAGTATGAGCGTGCATACGGGCCCATGGAGGTGAGGTGCATACGGCAAGGAGGATGAGGTGCATAGGGACATGGGGGATGAGGTGCATACAGGCCATGGGGGGGAATGCTAGGGCCATGGGAATGAGGTGCATACGGGCTAAGGGGGAAAATGAGGTGCATACAGGCCCATGGGGGGATGGGGAGGCATACGGGAATGAAGGATGAGGGCATACGGCCATGGGGGATGAGCGTGCATACGGGACTAAAGGGTGGAGCGTGCAAAAGGGCCTGGAGGTTGAGCGTGCTACGGGACAGAAGGTGGGTTTGCATACAGGTATGGGGGGGGAACGTGCATCAGGCCAGGGAGGTTTTTTGCATTACTTAAAGGGGTTTTTGCCAATGTAATTTTGGTGGGTCCCCCAAAATGGGAATTTAATCATTTTCTAAATATATGTGTTTAAAAAAAAATTCCCAGCCGAGAGAGCTGTAGGCTCCCCTTCCTACCTTGTTACTTAAAAGTTGATTGATACGACGGGCCCAGAGTGAGGGGCGCTGCGGCCCGGGGGACTTGCGCACCCAACATTCTTATTGATGAGACTGACTGCAAAGCTTTCGGGGGACGGGGGAAAAAATATTTTGTCTTTTGTATACAGAACCCATAGTTATGAGGGCTCTGTGCTCGGGCAGTCTCTTCCCCTCTCTCGCTTGGCTTGTTTACTTTTTCTTCTTAGCAGATAAGGACGCCTGGCCAAACCCTTTTAATGTTGCTTGAAACATTGTACCCCTATTTCCAGGGGTTTTTGTAGTTTCCAGGGTTCTTGGTTCTTGGGCAATCTGATAGTTTTTTCATCCTCTCTCTGAAATCTTGCGTGGAGTACCTAGTGATGGCCGGTTTGGGGTTAAATTCTGTTCTTTCCACTTCCAGATTATGGCCTCAACAGGGCTC
This sequence comes from Phyllomedusa bahiana, assembly GCA_025379985.1. NCBI lineage: Eukaryota > Metazoa > Chordata > Amphibia > Anura > Hylidae > Phyllomedusa > Phyllomedusa bahiana. Next base: position 6,879 of record JAODAL010078593.1, on the reverse strand, counting down.
AATGTTCAGTAGTTAAATATTCTTCTGTAACTAATGCCATCAGTATGTTTTGCAATTATCAGGTTGTGAAGGTCTTGAGACAGCTCACTTGTTTTACCCATCAAGATTTGTTTCTTGTGTGGCACCTTGATAATGAGACTCCTTTTTATTTGCCATCCGTTTTTAGTTTTCATTGTTTGTAAGGCCGAAAAAGACAAAAAGTCCCTCCAGTTCAGCCTGTTGTGCTAAGGTGTTGATCCAGAGGTGATATTGAACCAGGTGATATTATTGCAGGGTTGCTTTCTATTTTCTGATAGATTTCAGCTGGTGTCATAACTTTCCATGCCTTTTTTCTTCTCTCTTTCTTCATGTGTTCAATATTTTTTCCTTGTGTCATTTCTCATTATTACACATAACTTAATTTATGGACAGATAGATATGACGTAGATAGATAAATAGAGAGATCAATAGATAGCAAAATAGAAAGAGAGACAGATAAAGATAGGCATTTATGAGTTACAAAAATTGAGAGATCAATAGACAGATAAGTAGAAAGATAGATAGATAGATAGATAGATAGATAGATAGATAGATAGATAGATATGCATGAACTAGTTAGATGGAGGGAGCAATAGACAGATAAATAGACAGACAGACATGTATCAGCTAGATAGATAGAGAGATCAATAGATAGATAAGTACAAAGATAGAAAGATAGACATGTATGAGCTAGATATATAAATAGATCAATAAACAGATAAGTAGAAACATAGACAGATAGATAGATAGACATGTATGAGATAGATAGATAGATAGATAGATAGATAGATAGATCAACAAACAGATAAGCAGACAGCAGAAGATGATAGATGATGATAGATAGATAGATAGATAGATGATAGATAGATGATAGATAGATAGAAGATAGATAAAAATGTTGAGATAGATAGATAAATAGGAGAAAAAATAGGTAGGTAGATAGATAGGAGATAGATAGATGTAGTTGATAGACTGATGAAAAAGTTAGATGGAGGGAGCAATGAAGATAAATAGAAGAAAGACATGTATCAGCTAGATGATAGAGAGTCATTTAGTAGATAAGTACAAAGATAAAGATAGACATGTATGAGTGATTATAAATAGTCAATAAACGATAAGTAGAAAATAGACAGATAGATAGAAGCATGTTGGATAGAAGATAGATAGATGATGATAGATAGATAGATAAAACAAACAGATAAACAGAAAAAGGGACGCGACAGTTTAGTAGAAGTGATAGATAGAAGATGATAGTAGTAGATAGTAGTAGATAGTAGATAGACACTCTGACATGATTGATTGATAGATAGATAGATAGATAGATAGAAAAGATAGTTGATAGACATGTATGAGATAGTAGATAAATGAGAGATAAATGGTGATAGAAGATAGAGAGTTTTAAGATAGATGATAGATAGATGTTTGACACTCTGACTTAAAGATAGAAGATAGATAGATAGATAGATGATAGTAGATAGATATGGGATAGAAGATAGTAGATAGGGATAGAGAGTAGAAGTAGATATTGATGATAGCACTTCTTGATGCCCCCTTAACAAAAAAAATGCAAGGAGAAAAGGCTCCGGGGAGTGCGTACGATTTGAGTGGGTATGAAACATAAGTTTTTGTTTTTTTATATTTATATTTAAGGGGTTTTTATGATTAAGTATTGTGTACAATGTATATAATAACGAGTTTTAAAGAGAAAAAGGAAGGGGATCTTAATGCACTAACATTCCTCGTGGGGAATGTTTATAACCAAAGGAGTTTGGCTAATTAATAAAGGGGGGTTTTTTTGAAAAGACTATTTGAATCTGTAAAATGTTGGTGTGTTCTAAACTCTGGGAAGCTGCGATGATGCGGGTGAAACGCGTAGAGGTCTTGTTTTTTTTAGTTTGTATTGTTAATCTGTTTTTTATAATAAAATTTTCTAACTATATATGAGAATTCGTGTTCCTTCCTGATAAAAACCCCAGGGAAGGGGGGTTTTTTAACCAAAAAAAACGCCCCGTAAAAACCTCCAATTCTGTCCCCAAAATGGCATAGTTGTGGTACAAAATTATTGATGATAGATTGATAGATAGATAGATGTAGTAGATAGATTGTATGATAGATGATAGATAATAGATAGATATGGGATAGATGATAGATTGGGTAGATAGATAGATAGAAGTAATAGTAGATAGATAGATAGATAGATAGTATGGGATAGATAGATAGATAGTGATGATATCAGATAGTGATAGTGATAGTAGGATAGATATCAGATGATAGATAGTTGATAGATAGATAATATGAGATAGATAGATAGATAGATAGATAGATAGATAGGGGAAGATAGTTGGGATAGATAGAGAGATAGATAGATGTGATAGATACAGAAATATATTATTAAATAGATAGATGATAGATATGGGATGATAGATATGGATAGATAGATAGATGATGATATGGGATAGATAGATAGATAGATAGATAGATGATAGTTGGGATGATAGATATGGGATAGATAGATATGGGATAGATAGATATGGGTAGATAGAGAGATTTGATAGATAGATATCAGATAGGTATTAGATAGATATGAGATGATGATAGATAGATAGAAAAGAAATTTTGGGGGTAGATAGATTGGGATAGCTAGTAGAAAATAGATATAGATGAAATAATAGAAGTAGATAGATAGGGATAGATAGTAGATGATAGATAGATAGTAGATAGTGTAGATTCGTAGACACTTGACTGATCCACTCTCTGTAAAGCATATCTCCCTCACAGATTACGGTTCCTGCTATTAGTTCAGTTCGGACGCTAATATCAGTCTTTGTGGTAAAATAATTAAACCTTCCAACATAAGATAAAGCGATCTCGCCTCCTCCTCATCGTCTCGGGCCCAAACCATTACCATCACCTTTACACAGGACAACGCCCAAAAGACTAAAAAGGGTTTTGATTTCCAAAAATCCCTTGTTTCACCAACATCAATTACAGAAAGCAACAAACCTCAAAGAGTGGTTAAAAAAAAAAAAAGAAAAGCAAAATAATCGCTCTCCTTGAGGTATGAATTATGGATGGCGTTTAATGCGATGCAGATCGGTTTTGCGGGGGGGGGGGGAGGCAGCAGGGGGTCGGCGAGTTTATGTGCTTGTAAAAGCTGGCAATTTGCTTGTCTTTTCATGATCATTTTCTTCAATACAGAACTTCTACAATCCGCAATAAATTTCAATACTAACAGCAGGCAAAAGCTCTGAGAATTTTTTGCCAAGAAAGGGGAATTGTTTGGGGTTTGCCATTGGGCTTAATGTGTTAGTTTCATGCTCCGCATTCCAGATTCTCATCGGAGCCTCAAGTAAAAATACGCGCACGCTCCTCTATGGAAGGGGGCAACCAATGTTCTGCGCTAACACCACATTCCTAATCAGGCTTTTAATGGTCTAGGAAAAAAATATTGAGGTTGTGCTAGAAACGCATTATAAAGATGCTTATGCAAATTCCGTAAGGCCTGATGCTTATCCTGCCCCCTAATAGCTTTTCTTGCAGGAATTTTAATCCCCTACTTGAGAAATACAGGGAAGACCAAAAGGACAAAAAAAAGGGCTATAAAATAACAGAATGAATCATTTGGAAAAGAACAGAGCAGCTCAACATTCAACGTAAGGGAGAGAAGTGATCTCAAACCAGACTTCAATTTACCTGGTGCATAGTAGCCATCAAGTACCCAGGGCTAATGCCAAGGAGCAGCGGGTACCCTCAATATACTCCTCTCCAGGTCCAACAAATAAAACACCTGCAGTTTATGTGCACACATTCCCTTCACTGGTGTTTTCCATGGCAGAGCCATGGCTTATGCTTCCCTATATGACAGCAGGATGTGATAAAGGGAGAGAAGCTTAGCTCTGTGATATATAGGGTTATATGATAGAGGAGAGGAGCTGAGCTCTTGCTGATATTGCTAGGGTTATATGATTGATGCGAAGAGGAAAACTGAAGCTATGTGACTATATAGGGGTTATATGATAGAGGAGAGACGCTGAGCTCTGTGATAAATAGGGTTTATATGTAATTGGAGAGAGCTGAGCTCTGTGATTACATAGGGTTATATGATAGAGGAGAGTAGCTGAGCATCTGTGTTTTATAGGGTTATATGATAGAGGAGAGAAGCTGAGCTCTGTGTTTTTTTAGGGTTATTTGGTAAGGGGGGGGGAAGCTGAGCCGGGTAATTTTTAGGGTTTTGGGTTGATAGGGGGGGGAAAAAGCGGGAGCTCTGTGAAATTTTGGGGGGTTTTTTGGATAGGGGAAAGGGGGAAGTTGGTTTGGGGTTTTTTAAAATGGGGGTTTATGTAGAGGGAGGGGGAAAACTAAAGCTCTTTTATTTTTTTTGGGTTTTTTGTTTTAGGGGGGGGAAAAAGGGTTTGAGCTCTTTTGTTTTTTGGGTTTTTTGGAAAATAGGAGAAAAAAGTTTTGGGGGGCTCCGGGAAAATTACAAAAGGGGGTTATATGAAAAGGGGGGAAAAAAGCGGAGCTCTTTTTTTTTATTTTGGGTTTTTTGATAAGAGGGGGAGAAGGCGGGAGTCTGTTAAATTATTTTTGATTTTTTGGGGATAGGGGGAGGGGCTGGGGGCTTTTGTGTTAAAAATGGGTTTTATATGATAGGGGGGAGGGGAAAGTTTGGAGCTCTGTGTAAAATAGGGGTTAGGGGGGGAAAAAGAGGAGAGAAAATGGGGGCTTTTTGATTTTTATAGGGTTTTTGGGGGTTTGGGGGGAGAGAAGTGAGCTCTTTTGGATTTTTTGGGGGTTATATGATAGAGGAGGGAAAAACTGAGCTCTGTGTTTTTATAGGGTTATTTTTGGGATAGGGGGAAAAAGCTGGGGCCTCTTTTGTTTTTTATAGGGTTTATGTAATAGGAGAAAATTTTGTTTGGCTCTTTTGTTTACTTAAGGGGTTTTTTTTGGGTTAGGGGAGAAAAAAGCTAAAAGCTTTTTTTTGGTTTATATGGGGGTTATATTTTTAGAGGAGAGAAGCTGGGGGTTTCTGTGATTTTTTTGGTTTTTTGGATGGGAGGGGAGGAGCTGAGCTCTGGGGGGGATTTTTTTGGGGGGGTTTTTATGTAGGGGGAGAGAAGTGGGGGCTCTTTTGATTTTGGGGGGTTATGTGATAGAGGAGGGGGGAAAAGCTGACCCTTCTGTGTTTTTTAAAATTGGGTTTTTTTGGATAAAAGGGAGAGAAGTTGAGTTTCTTTTTGGTTTTTTTTAGGGTTTTTTGGGATAAAGGGAGGGCGGGAAGGCTCTGGGGAATATTTTTAGGATTATTTTGGTTGGGGGGGGGGAGGAGTTTGGGGGGTTTTCGGGTTATTTTTTTGGGGGGTTTAAATTTTGTTTAAAGGGAGAAGCTGAGCTTTTTTTGGATATTTGGTTTTTTTTTTTTAGGGGGGGAGGGTTTGAGCTCCTGGGGATTTTTAGGGGGTTTTTAAAAAACTGTTTGGGAAGGAAAAATTCTGAGTCGGGGGGATTTATGGGGGGTTAAAGTTTGGGAAAGGGGGGAGGGGAGTTTCTGTGATTTTTAGTGTTTTTATGTTTTGGGTAAAGGAAAGCTGAGTTTCTTTTGGGTATTTTGGGGGATTTTTTATGTTTTGGAGGAGGGGAAAGCTGGGGGGTTCCGGGGTTTTTTAATGGGTTTTTTAATGATAGAGGTGGAGGGGGGGCTGGTTTTTGGGGGTATTTTTTGGGTTTTTTGGGGTTTAAAGGGAGGGGGGTGATTTTATATTTTTAACCAGGGTTTGGGCCTCCTTTTTTCCTTTTTTTTCTTTTTAAACCCTTTTTTTCACAGAGCCCGTTTCCTCTTTATTATATTTTTTCCCTTTTTTTCACGGAAGCTCGGGTCCTTCCTCTATCATTTTCCCATAAAACCCACAGGAGTTTAAAGGTTTTCTTTTCCCTCTTTTCCATATTTTTCCCCAAAATTTTAAACTAAGGGGCCCTTCGGGTTTCCCTCCCCCCTGGGATTTTTTAAAAACCCTTTATATATCACGGGAGCTCAGTTCCTTTCCCTCTTTTTTCAAAAAATAACCCTAGGTACCCACGGGAGTCAGCTTTCCTTTTTCATTTTTAAAACCCTATTTTATCACAGAGCTCGGGCTTTTTTTTTACCCCTTATATTTTTAAACCCTTAAATTTTCCACTTTGGCCTTTCCATTTTTTATCCTCTTTTTCAAATTAAAACCCTTTTATTTCAAAGGATTTTAAAGTTTTTCCCCTCCTCTATCTTTAAAAAACCCTTTTTTTTTAAAACCAGAAGCTGCTCCTTTTTTCCTTTTTTCTCTCATTTTTTAACCCCTTTATTTTTTCCCAGGTTTAAATTTTTCCCTTCTTTTTTTCTTTAAATTTTTTTAAAACCTTTTGGGTTTTTCCCCAGAAGGGGGCTCTTTTTTTCTTTTTCCTCTTTTTTTAACCCCCCTTATATTTTCCCCGGGGTTTCAGCTTCTCTCCTACTTTTTTCTTTAAAAAACCCTTTACTTTTTCACGGGAGTTTAAAAGCTCCTCCCCTTTTCTTTTCTTTTTGGGGAAATTTTTATACCCACAAAAGTTCCGGGCCCCCCTTTTCCTCTTATCATTTAAACCCCCTTTTTTTTCCAACGCCCCCGCTTTCCCCCCTTCTATTTTAACCCCTATATTTTTCACGGGAGTTTTAAAGCTTCTTTTCCTTACCCTTTTTTAACCCAAAATTTACCCCCACAGAGTTTCGGTTTCTATCCCCCTTCTTTTTTTATGGGGAACTTTTTTTTTCACGGGGGGGCTGGGGGCTTTTTTTCCCTTTTCATAAAAGCCATAAAAATTACCTGAGTCCCCCAAACTCCTCTTTTT
>JAODAL010078592.1:0-12859 GCA_025379985.1 Phyllomedusa bahiana | reverse complement strand
ACAAAAAAGGGGCAAGTATACCCCACTGCCATAAGACCTCTATGGGAGGAAACCGGGGCAGAGTTACACCCAAACATAAAGACCCTCTTCAGGGGAACCATGGGCAGAGTATACCCCCACTGAAATCTAAGACCTCTATCAGGAGGCACACTGGGCAGATATACACCAGGGGGACATAAGCCCTCTATCAGGAGAACACACTGGGAGAGTATACCCCATGGGAACACAAGCCTCAATCAGGAAAAACACACTGGGCAATATAACCACGGGGACATAAGACCCTATAGGGGAACACTGGGAAGATAAAACCCCATGGGTTCAAGCCCTCTTCAGGAAACAACTGGGCAGGTAAAAACCCACTGCATCACAAAAATCTATCAAGAAAACACACTGGTCAGATTCACCCTTGGGTCTAAACCCTTTTCAGGGGAAAACACAGGTCAGGTAACACCATGGGAAACATAAAGACCTCTTCGGGAGGAAACACAGGGGCAATTTACACCACGAAACATCAAGATCAAACGGGAGGACACACTGGGCAGATTTAAAACCCCCCGGGGGCCAAGACCTTATCAGGAGGAACACTGGGCAGATTTACACCACGGGGAAATCAAGCCCTATCAGGAGGACCACGGGCAGAGTAACACCCTGGGACAAGACCCTATCAGGGGGAAAAACCTGGGCAGAGTATAACCACGGGAACATCAAATCTATCAGGGAAACCACTGGTAGTTTACACACGGGGATCAAAGCCTCTATAGGAGGACACACGGGGCAGAGTATACCCCACGGAACAAATTACAGGAGGCCACGGGGCGAGTTACCCAGGGGCATATCAAAAATTTTCAGGGGGAAAACACACTGGGCAGAGTATACACCACTGGACATCAAAGATCTATGGGAGAAACAAAAACGGGGAAGTTACCCACTGGCTTCAAGACCTATCAGGGGAACCACTGGGCAAGTATACAAAAATGACATCATCAAGATTTTTCAGGGGAACAGTGGCAGATATACCCCCCGGGGATCTCTAGTTCTATATCGAACAAAATAACGGGGGTTGGTTATCCCATTGTAAAAATCAGATCTGTATCAAAAAAAATAACTGGGGTGAGTATTCCCTTTGTGAAAATATAGTTTGTGCCCGGTTTTTAGTATACACCATTGTGATACTCTATTCTCATTGGAAAACAAAATGGTCTCATAACACCCCTTTTAATAATTTTGATTTTTTAAAAAAATTACCGGGTTGACTATAACCTTTTTATCTTCAAGATCTGTGCTAAGTATATACCATTGGGACAGGCTCGGGCTGGGGAACGGGAAATAGGGGGGCCCCCGAGCTGGTAACCACAGATGTTTTTTCTGCATAATCCTCAGAAGAGGCAAAAAAGCAGAGAAAGAGAGGCAGAAAGCGTAATGCAGAGTATAGGAGGCATGTACAGTCATTTACAGTTGCTCTAGAGTGGGCCCCTAAAATAAACTCCATCGGTGGGCTCAGAAACAGCTCAACTGGTGGGTCCCTAGAGTCAGCTCCACCTGTGGGTCCTAGGCACCCCAGTCAGACACTGCATTGGGATCATTAAGAGCTGTATCAGGAGGTACAGCTCTGCTCCTGCCATTCTGTTTCTATGAGATGTGATCACTGACCAGAGTGTGTGATGAGATCTGTCTTCTCATGTAGTCGTTGACTGTGATAACTTCTGTATGCATGTTAGAGAGGTTGAATATGTCTTAACAGCAGAAGCTATGTAATAACAGAGGATGTGATTACAGCATAGCTGACGGTTGCATAACAAGACTTTATTACACTAGGTTATTGCTGGCTCCTTGGATGAAAGTTGCCATGCTCCCTTCTCTGTGACATCTACAAAATGTTATTCTCAAAGCATCATACAGCAACATAGTTACTGGTGATTTTGCTGCATATTGCAATCATGGTAAACTCAAATTTATTTACATGTGATCTTAGGCTGAGTTCACACATTGCAGCCGCTATGTCAGTGCGGTTTTCAGGTTTATTGCAGCTGAAAGCAGTGTGATTGTTAAATGGGTTGCCTCACTACATGTTTTCATCTTACCTCAGTCCTGTTTTCTTTGTTTCACTTTAAATTCACGGGCGTGTTTACTGGCTTCCACTACCACTGCAGCAGAAGCCAGGTCTGTAGCTATAGCAACCAGTGCTGGCAGCCTGTCAGGATAGATCAAACAGGTCTGTAGCTATAGCGACCTGAAGAGCTGATGCAGCCCATACAAGAGGAGATATCTTAGAATAGATAGGACACTATTAACGGACACATATGAAAAAGTGACTTGTTTTTGCAAGATCTTTAACATAAAAAGCAATCCTTGTAGTGAGATAGCCCCCTTTTTAAAGGGTGGAAAAAGGTTTAGATTTGAGAAAACCTCCCTAAAAAAACTGTGTGTCAAAAACAGAAAAACTGTTTTTACCCTGCGATCAGTTAAAGAACCACACTGCTGGAATGTTGGCCCCAGTTTCACCCGCAGATCTCTGTTGTATCATTACTACCAAATATATCCAGACTATGGTATTGTGTGGTGAAACCAAGTATATTTTTTAATTGTTTTCTTTTACTAAACTCAAGATACATTATCCAAAACTGTGGTATTGTATGAGAGTTGTACAGTTTTTGGGGGGTTTAATTTATATAAATTATTGGGCCCATTTTAAATATTTTTTCCGAAACTATGGTATTGTGTGTGAGTTTTACAATATGTTGGTTCATAGTTGTATCAGACACCCCTTTACATATTTTATATTACAAATATCTGGACCGTGATGTTGTGTTGGTGTATAAAAAGAAAAAATTATTAAAGTAGTACCCAATTTTTAAACCCAAAAGAAAAAATATATCCATTCTGTAGTATTGAATGTGGTTTACTGTATATTGGCTTGTAGTGTCTTAACTACCCTAGCTGAATGTATACAGACTGCGGTATTGTGTGTGTGCGTATGTGCTTTTCCCAAAACATTGCAGAAACATACTGTATGCAAGTGAAAACAAGTTTTATACATGTGAATGGGGTTGCGTCCCCCTTTTTGTGCCCGGTTTTACTACAACCCAAAATTTTTGGGTTTCAGTGGGACAGCGACAAGTAAACTATTCCCAAAAAAAATTTGCGCCTTTTGAATTTTTTTTTTTTTTTTAAAGAGAATGGAGCTGTCCATAGTCCCCAATAAAAATTTTATAATTTTATTTTATTTTTAATTAATAATGAATTCTAAAATGTGTTTTAAAGCTGCACCCTTGTCATGGTGGCCTTTGTTGTTTAGTGTAATCCACCCCAAAAGACCCGCAAAAGAAAAAAGGGGGGAAAACCTTTAGCAATAAACAAGAAGGCCCAAAAACCTTGGATATGGGATAGAAAATAGCTGCTAAGGCGCGAGTTGACAGTGGGCTATATGGTCAGTGGGAGATCTTACCCAGGATATCAAGTTTGTTAAAGATAGCACTGCATAAATATTGCCACTATTGTCCATTAAAATCTGGGATTTTAAATTTTCTATCTCTGGGGAATAAGTGGGGGAAGAAGAGGAGTTGCCCATGAAAAACTACACGGGTCAAATCAAATTTATTTAGGGACCACTGGCTAAAATCCAGAGTAACTGCTATGTGCATCACAAAAGCATTGGGAGTGACTGAATAAGGTCCTGGAAAGCTGTCAAGGGTATCTGGAGCCATGCTGACTGCAGCTGTTGGAAGGTGTGTGGGGGAGGATCTGCAGAGTGAATACAATGATTGAGGTGCTCCCATATGCTAAATTGGTTTTAAAAGGGGGGTGTTATGTTTTTTAAAATGGTCTTAGAATGGGGGGAAGTGAAAACAAGAAAACTTTGCAATTGGATGCCCATTTGCAAAGTTTGGCCTTGTTTCTCACAGTAATTTCCTTTATTTTGTTTTTTTATTTACACTGATACCCAGTGTGGGTCAAATTTCCCTCTCCTTGAAATTCACTAGCTGAGAGCTCTTTTACATTGTACACCCCCTTTGGGGCGATTACAGATTGTGTATCCGGGATTTCAGGGTCGGGGGCCCCGTAGCTTTTTTCGTCCCCCACCCCCTAGCAAAAACAGCCTGCAGCAGTTGTACGAATGAAAAAAAACTGACAGTTTTGACCCGTGCCTAACTCTCCTCCCCATCCCAACCCCAGATCTGTGCAGTTCTTAGAAAGCGGGTAAAAAACATTTTCCAAAGCTGTGGGATCAGTGCCAAAAAGATTTTAAAATTGAATGCAGCCTGTGGTTTTTTTTTAAAATAAGGGGGAAAAGACACAGTGATTTTGGGGTCAGAGGGGAGGGGGGGGGATTTTCCCCCCGGGGGTGGGGAAGGGGGGTTTTTGGGGGGGGGGGGTTTGGGAAAAAAAAAAAAAAAAGGGAAAAAAAAAAAAAACCCAAAAAGGGAAAAAAGGGGGGGTTAAAAAGGGGGGGGAAAGCCCCGGGGGGGGGGGGGGTGGGGGGGGAAAATTTTTTGGGGGGGAAAAAAAAGGGGGGGGGGGGGGAAAAGGGGGGCAAAAAAAAGGGGGGGAGGGGGGGGGGGGGGGGGGGAAAAAAAAAAAAGGGTCCAAAAGGGGGAAAAAAAAACCCCCCCGGGGGGGGGGGGGGGGGGGGGTTTTTCCAAAAGGGGGAAAAACCAACCCCCCCGGGGGGGGAAAAAAAAAAAAACCGGGAAACCCAAAAAAGGGGCCCCCCCCCTTTTTAAAGGGGGGGGGGGGGGGCGGGGGGGGGGGCCTTCCGGGGGTTTTGGGGGGGCCCCCCGGGGGGGAAGGGGGGGGGGGGCGGGGGGAAGGGGGGGGGGGGGGGGGGGGGGGGGAGAGGTGGGGGGGGTGGGGGGGAAAAAGGGGGGGGGGGGGGTGGGGGGGCCGGGGGGGGGGGGGGGCCGGGGCAGGGGCCGGGGGGGGGGGGGGGCCGGGGGGGGGAAAAAAAAATTTTTTTGGGGGGGGGGGTTTTTTTTTAAAAAAAAAAGGGGGTTGGGGGGCCAACCGGGGAAAAAAGGGGGAAAAGGGGAAACCGGAAAAAGGGGGAAAAAAAACCCCCCTTTTTTTTTAAAAAACCCCCGGGGGGGGGCCCCCCCCGGGGAAAAAAAAAAGGGGGGCCCCCGGGGGGGGGGGGGGGGGGGGGGGGGGGGGGGGGTTTTTGGGGGTGTTTTTGGGGGGGAAAAAAAATTTAAGGCCCGGGGGGGGGGGAAAAAGGGGGGAAGGGGGGGGGGGGGGGGGGGGGGGGGGGGGGGGGTTTTTTTTTTTTTTTTGGGGGGTTGTTTTTTTTTAAAAGGGGGGAAAGGGGGGGGCCCCGGGGGGGGGAAGGGGGGGGGAAAAAGGGGGGGGGGGGGTTTTGGAAAAAAGGGGGGGGGGGAAAAAAAGTGGGGGGGGGTTTTTTAAAAAATTTTCCGGGAAAAGGGGGGGGGGGGGGGGAAAAAATTTTTTAAAAAAGGGGGGGGGGGGGGACCCTTTTGGGGGGGGGGAAAGAAAAAGGGGGGGGGGGGCCCCGGGGGGGGGTTTTTTTTGGGGGGGGGGGGGGGGGGGGAAAAAAAAGGGGGGGGGGGGGGGGGGAAAAGGGGGAAAAAAAGGGGGCGGGGGTTTTTTTTTTTTAAAAGGGGGGAAAGGGGGGGGTTGGGCCCCGAAAGGGGGGCCCCCCGGGGGGGGGGGGGGTTTTTTTGGGGAAAAGGGGGGGGGGGGGTTTTTTTTTTGGGGGGTTCAGGAAAAACTGGACTCCACGCCGATAATACAAAATGTGTTTATTGCTCATAGATGGTTGTGTAATATTGCAGGCAGGATTACTGTATTGGGGGGGGGGGACTGTACATCAATGCTGTTTTTTGCTTCAGTGATTTTAGCAATAAAAAGTCTTAACTTTCCACAGTGCAATCTTCTAGGGTTATATCATCACTATGTACCCTTGATGTCAGGACAGCTGGAATTTGGTTGGTTACTATAGGCAATGGCTTCTCTTCTTCTGCTCTCATTTTCTAAATGGATCCCTTTATGTGCCCCTTTAGAAGGAGTTAGTGGATTTCTTTCATCAGAGCCATGCAATTTATAGGAAGGAAGTGTGCTGAATTTGGAATTTTCCCTGAAGAAATGTAATGCTTTATTTCAGCTAATAGAAGCCAGGTTCATTGACTCAAACATTAAACTGGGAAAGAGCAGGAGCCTGAGGGTCGTGTTTTTATATTTACATTTCATGCAAGAATTTGTAAGCCCTGAAATGTCTCTTGTCACATATCCATTCCCGCTGGATTCTGAGTCTACAGTAAGAGCAGATTCACACTTGCAGTAACTGCTGCAGTTGTCGGATCCACTCCTGACTTTTAGACTGCTTTGAAACATTCACCTTTTAAGATGTAGTTTCTGAAGCCAAAACTATGAAACATGGAGAAGATGTAGGCGCATCAAATATGCTAGCAATGATATGCTATGCGCCTTTTTTTTTTTTTTTTTTTTAAATTAGGCGCAATAAATATGCTATACAAAGTATACCACATGCCAGGTTTTTGACAGGTTTATTTATTCAGGCGCATTATACACTCATTTAATGCGCCTTAAAACTGGCGTGGAAGCGCCTCTTTTTCTGACATGTCGCCCTCAGTCTTTCCTTTGGCTTTAGAAACTGCTTCTAAAAAGCTGATTGTTTGAACACAGGTCAAACAACAACACCAAAACCTACCACAAAAACTGCATGTACAATTACAGCTAGTGTTGATTTTTATCAATGTCAAATTTGACAGGAACCCAAGTGGAATTTTGTATACGTGAGGTTGGGGTAGAATAAGGGTTAATGGTTAAAGATTTTCACTGATATTTAAGGTTTAATTTACCATTCACTGGTGCCTCATCATGTGGCCAGATATCTGGTATCTCATCGGTCCAGGCATGGTATTCAGTCGGCGTTACTAACAATAACAACGTTGATTAGAAGTGACACTGTGTCTGAAAAGAAAAGGTAATGTCAACCGCACTGGTGTAGGGAAAATAAGTGTTGGATACACTGGTGATTTTGTAAGTTTTCCCACCTGCAAATAATTGAGAGATCTGAAATTGTTATCGTAGGTACAACTTCAACTGTGAGAGATAGAATCTAAAAAAATGCAGAAAGTCCCATCGTATGATTTTTAAAGAATTAGGGGGACATGCAGGGGCTAACTAGAAACCGGGGCCCCCCAAAGCAAAATTTTTTTGGATGCCCCCCCCCCTCCCCTGACCCGCCCTTTGTCCCAAGGACATGCTGTTGGTTAAGTAGATAAAAACAAGGGGAAAATACCTAAACCTTTACATCTCACCTTCCCATACTCCCTACCAATCAAACCCACTATCCCAAAAAACCAAATTACCAAAAAACCCCTATTAAATTTGGGAAACTGTTTAAATACCCCAACACGCCCAAAACCAAAAAAACCACCAAATAGTAAATAAATTTAATTTAACCCTTCCCAACTATTATGATCAGTACACAAAGACCAATACTTTTTAAAAATTAATTTTTAATAATAATAAAAAAAAAAAAAAAATTTTTTTTTAAATTAATTTATTAAATTTAAATTAAAAAAAGTGACCCCCCCATTAAAAGTGGGTTAAATTTTAAAATACTAAGGTGAAACCCCAAGGCCCCCCTGCAGATGTATTTTTAACCCCCAAAACCCATAACCAAATGACCATATAGGGGTTTTTTTAAAAAAGGGAACACAGTGTAACAGGCTCTCTGCAAAGACTGTTTTTTTTAACAAAAATTAAAAAGGTTTGAACCTTTAAAAGTGTAACAGCAGTTTTACCGGGCTCGCAGACGGGTATAAAAACCCCATACTTTGGCCATTTTAGTGGTAGACACCAAATGTACACAGGCTCTGCAGACTGTATATTACCCCCATAAAAAGGGGAACTCCCAAATTAATTTTTTTGGTAAAAAAACCGTGATACGGGCCCTCTCCCAGATGTATTTTAAACTTTCCAATACAGTGCCATATAGGGGTTTAGACCCCAAATTTTTACACGGGCCCTCTGAGACTTTTTAAAAATAAGTAAATTAAGGTGAAAAATTTTAACATTGGTAAAACCCCAACGTTTTTGGGAACCCGTTTTTCTTTTTTGAACCCCCAAAGGTGGGTTTTTTGCCCTTTTTCTTTTTTTTTTGTTTGCCTTCCGGTCCAAAAAACCACCCTTGATGACATCCCCCGACCACTTTTTTTCCCCCCCCCTCAGGTTTTTTAGACACAAATTTTAGAACCCTAAAACTTTTCCACCGGGCCCCCTGGTATATGGGGCCCAAATTTAGGCAGGCAGGGCCTTTTGATAGGATTTAGGGGGCCCCCCCAAATTTGGCCCCAAGGTTTAGGTACCAATAAAAGTCCCCATATGGGGCGGGCCAGGGTTTAGGTACCCAATATAGGGGAACCCATACAGGTGGGGGTTATTTGGGGCCATATAGGAGGGTTTTAGGTACCCAAAAGGGGGCCCCGGGGTTATAAGTAGCCGGGGCGGGTTGTGGGGGTTTTTACGGCGGGGCCTTGGGGGGGTAAAAGGCCCAGGCATATGGGGGTTTGTAACGGCGGCTATGGGGGCTGTAAAAAAAGGCTATAGGGGGCTGTAAGGAAGGCAGGGCCAAAATGGGGGCTGTTTTAGGAAGGCGGGGAAATATAGGGGGCGGGGTTTTTTAGGGGCAGGCTTATAGGGGGTGTTGGGCAGGGCAGGCATATTAAGGGGGCTGTATAGGGGGGCAGGCAGGGCCATATGGGGGTGAAAGGGCCCAGGACAGGATTAGGGGGCTGTAAGGGCCAGGCGGGCATATGGGGGGGCTGTTTTGGCAGGCGGGCCCTTAGGGGGTTTGTATAGGCGGGGGCTTATGGGGGCAAAATGGGCCCCAAGGCATAGGGGGGCTTTTAGGCGGGCCCATATGGGGGGCTATAGGCGGGTTTTAGGGGGGGGTTTTTAAAAGGAAAGGCATATGGGGGTTTATTGGCATTATGGGGGTTTAAAATGGGAAGGCCCCATAGGGGGGCTATAGGAAAGGCTTTTGGGGGGGCCTTAGGAAACCCATATGGGGGGTATAGGCAGGCTAGGGGGGGCTATAGGCAGGCATTTTGGGGGGTATAGGAAAGGCCAAAATGGGGGCTTTAGGCGGGCCCTATGGGGGGCTATAGGGGGGGCATAGGGGGGGTATGGGCCCAGGCATAGGGGGGGGCTTTTTTGGCAGGTTTTTGGGGGTATGGCCAGGCATTTGGGGGGAGTATAGGAGGCATTATGGGGGGCTATAGGAGGAAATAGGGGGGCCCCTTATAGGCAGGAATAAGGGGGGTTATGGGCAGGCATAGGGGGGGGTATAGGGGGCCCAATTTTTTGGGGGCCCCTTTAATGGGCCCGGCATATGGGGGGGCTTTTGGCGGGCCCTTTATGGGGGGCTATGGGCGGCATAGGGGGGGGGGCGGGGGGGCTTTTAGGCGGAAATAGGGGGGCCCTATAGGCAGGCCATATGGGGGGCAAATAGGCAGGATAGGGGGTAGATAAAAAAAGGGAAAAAAACTTACTCCCCCTCGGTCCCCGCCCCCCCGGATCCCGCCGCTCGCCCCCCCGCTATCCCGGGTTCCCTCCCAGCTCTGCGCTCAGCGGGGGGGGCGCATTGATGTGACGTCACCCGCGCCCCCCAAACGGAAAACCAAAGGGGCCCCGGGCCCCAGGGGGAAAGGAACCCCACCCGGAAAAAGAAATGGGGCCCCGCTAAGCCCCTTTGCTTCCCAAAACCCCGAGAAAGCCGCGGGCCTTTTGAACCCCCTCGGGGCCCGGGGGGCTCCGGGGTTCGAGGGATTTAGGGCGCGGGGCCAAAACCCCAGCCCCCCCGCCCCCCCGAAAAGGAAAACTTTGTTTTAAGTTAATTCCCGGGGGGCCCCAGGGACGGCATTACCGGGACCCGGACGCAGTAGCAGCTCCCCCGGGGCCCCCCTAAGCGAAGGGGCCCCGTACCCAACGGGTTTCCCCCTGCACCCGGTAGTTACCCCCCGGGGGAAATGTATGAAAAACTGTCTAGGTCCCCCATTTTTCTTTTCTTTAAAAGGTTGTCGGGAAAAATTTGAAAGGGGAGCCCCCTGATTGGTTCCCAAAAGGAAAGTCTTGGACCTAGACGGGAATTTTTCCCAATTTTGTTTTTTTTGCACAAAACAAGTATTTGAAACCTCCCAACCCAAAGCCACATTAAAAATAGCTCCCCCCCACAAAAACCCTTTTAAGTTTTTCCTTTCAGAAACCCCCCTATTTTTCCCACTCATTACCTGTATTAATTGCACATTTTTGGGAACTTGTTACCTTTTTAAAAAAAGACACCTGTCCACACACTCAATCTTTTAAACCCCCAAAACCCTCTCCCCCATGATAAAGCCCAAAATTACCCTTTTTAAAGGGGAACCAGGGAAAATTGTGGCTTGTTTGCATTTGGCTGGAATGGACTAAAAAGAAAATTTAAAAAACCCAAATCGGGTCCCCCAAATAACTAAGGGAGCCGCAGGGGGACCCTCCCCCTCCCGTCTCTGTCGGCAGGCAGCAGCGACGGTTTGCCCCTTTCCGTGCAGCTCCTCCCTTCCTAAAGCCCAGCACGGAAGGAAAGAGAATCCCTTTCCCGGGTTGTCTGAAAAAAGCCCAACGATGCCCCGGGCCCGTGCCCTGTGGGTTTTGTCCCGGCACCCCGTAAATGAAGTTACCAAAAAAAAACCAGTTTTAGCAAAAAAGCAAATGTATTTTGTTTCCCAAATTAAAGGGGAGAGATCTAAAGATCTTAATTAAAACCCCCCTATGGGAAATGGAAAAAAAATAACAAAAAAAGAAAAAAGAAAAAAAAGTGAAAAAAAAAGTAAAACAAAAACAGGGAAAAAAAAAATAAAAAATCCCGTTACACCCCCCTTTTTCCCCCTTTTACAAAGGAATGCCCAAAAAAATCAAAAAAAAATAAAAGTACCCATTTTTTGGTTATCGCCGCGTGCGTAACAGGGCCCCTATAAATCTGAAATTTTAAATTTTAACCCCCCAGGTAAAAACGCCGTAAAAAAAAAAAAAAAAAAAACAATCACAAAATTTAAAGATTATTGTTCATCCCGCAGCAATAAAATGGAATAAAAAGCAATCAAAAACCCCTAAAAAACCGCCAAATTTGGGTCCCAAATTTTAAAAATGTCAGTTTTTTCCCCGCAAAAAAAAGCCCTTATACAGCCCCTGTATAGGGAAAAAATAAAAAAGGTATAGTTCTCAAAAAGATACCCCGATGCAAAAATATTGTTTTACACACTAAAAACACTTTTTTTTTTTTTTAAAAGGCTTCAAAAATAAAAAAAACATTATAAAATAGGGTTTATCGCCAAAATCTTTAGGCCCCCAAAGAGTAAAGTTTAACTTATCACGGTTACGGCACGGTGAACCCCTGTTAAAAATAAAAAAAAAAAAACACTCCCTGGGGTTTCCCAGTATTTTTTCCCCCTTTGGCCCCCCAAAAAAGGGGTTTTTAAAAAGCGTTTAAAAAAAGTTTCCCCCCCCAAAAAATTTATACTAATAAAAAACCGGTCAATCATCTCCCCCCAAAAACCCCCAAGTCCCTACCCCCAGCTCCAAGACGGGAAAAATTTTAAAAAGGTTATGGCTCTCAGATTTAGGGGGGGGCGATCCCAAAAACGTTTTTTCCTGGTTAAAATAAAATTTGTTTTTTTGTATAAAAGCAGTAAAACTTTAAAAAAAATATACAAATTTGGGGGTATCGGTGTAATGTATTGACCTCCCTGAGTAAAAACAAAAACAAGGGTCAATATACCGTACAGTGCCCCGCTAAAAAAAAATTAAAAATAAAAAAAAAATTTTCCAAGTTTTCCCTGAAATTTTGTTCAAAAACTTCCCCAAAAACCTTAAAAAAAAAATGAAAATGCATCATTCCCAACCCCATAATGGAACAATAAAAAACTTAAAATCTTTCCCCCCAAAAACAACCCAAACCAAACCCAAGCTCTGCTAACAGAAAATAAAAAAAGTTTGGGGTTCAATGGGACAACATAAAAAAGAAATTTTTTATAGACTTTATTTCTACTGTGTAAAAGTAAAAAAAACAAAAAAAAACTATATAAAATCTATTTTTCTTTTTGTAAATTGTAACCGACCCCATGAAAAAAGGGTTACCCACATCATTTAATGCCCGGAAATGCTGAAAATTTGGGAAACTCAAAAAAAAAGAGAACTTTTTTTCCCCCCCCCTTTTTCATTCCCCAATCCCTAAAAAAAAAAAAATTTAAGGAAAAAACCTTGGGGCCCAAAAAATGCAAAAATAAAATCCCTAGATGAGATCCCTGATGGGTTTTGGGAAACCCGAAATGGGGCAAATTTCCAAAGGGTTTGCCTGGTTCTCCCTACTTTGGGGGCTTTTGCAAATTGGACATGGCCCCCCCCAAAAATTCCCCCCCGTTTCAAAACCCAAAAATTGCGCTCCCCCCCTTTAGCCCTGCCAGGGCCCCCCAAACGAGTTTCCCCACCCCCCATGTGGGGGTTTAAATTGCGAATTTGGAAAAAATTCCTTAAAAAAAAAGTTTTGGGTTTTTTTATTTTTCCAGGATTCCTTGTATATATAAAAAACATTTTGACCCCAAAAAAAATTGCGATTAGGGGGAAAAAAAATAAAATTTTAAAAATTTCAAAAGCCTTTTCCCAAAAAAAAATGTGGGAATACCTTGGGGTTTATATCCCCAAGGCACCCTGGATATATTTCTTAAGGGGTTTTTAGTTTCCAATATGGGTCTTTTTAAAGGGGTGTTTATTAAATTTTGCACCTTAGGGTGTCCCCAAAACCTGAAAGGGGCCCCTAAAAAAAATTTCTTTATTGAAAATGAGA
>JAODAL010078591.1:0-12860 GCA_025379985.1 Phyllomedusa bahiana | reverse complement strand
AATGCAGAGACCTTCACAGCACAGACAGCTCGGTGCTTAACAGGGGAACGTCCCGTGACCTCACTGTATTCTGTGTCTGCAGAGTGTTCCTAATCAGATACTAAGTTATTTAGAGTCGGAGTCCTTCTGAAAATAATGCAGGGGACCCATAAAGGGGTCTCCGAGAAATAAATTCCAATGTTCTCTTACCCCCTTTACCAACACATGGTGCGTCCATATGTCCTAAGGTTCTATGTAGCGGGATTACTCTAATTGCAGCAGGGAACAGAGCCGGCTCAGTTCCCTGCTGTTTAACCCCTTAGACTCCTCAGTGATTGTGGCTGTGGCATCTAAATGAATGTGAGAAGGTGCCACGCTTTGTTTCTCCCTCCGATCAGCACCCCAGCGGCGAGATTTTGGGGTGCCTGATTGGTTAAAGCCTTGTGAAGATTTCCATCGCCGCCACATTTCCCGTTTTACTACTTTCTGCCCCAGACAGGAAGTGCTAGAACCACCATCTTTGTACACCCTGCTGCATTGTTTAAACAATCACACCCCCTAATGGTTAAAGGGGTTTTGCCAAGAAGTGAATTCCTTACCTCTTATCTGCTTAGGAGAAAAGATAAACAAAGCATGCTGAGTCATGAATGGGCTGCAGGGGGGGGGGGGGGAGATGGAGTGGCGGCTGAGCAGCCAGGAAGCAGAGAGCCCAATGTTTACTCAAATAATTACATTACAACAAGTGGATTCTCTATACAAAAGATACAGGATCTTTCTCCCCAGTCCCTTGCAAGCTCCTTCATGTTCTCTGTCATCAGATAAGAAGTGCAAAGACGCAAGTGCAGCCAGATCAGCTCCTGTCAGTGTCCTGGTTGTGTCTAATGTAAACTGTCAGGAAACTAAGGGGGACTGAACAATGCTGTAGCTCTCACAGGCTTCACTTTTTGTAATCACATATATTTAGTAAAGTGATAAAATCCCGTTTTTGGAGGATCCCACTCGCATTCATGTGTCAAAACCCCTTTTAAAAGGAGATTTATCTTTTTGAGCTGCCTTGTGTTCTGAAATTTTTCTCGATTGAGTTTAAAATAGGGGGTGTCTTCCTGTCAGCAGGCTGTTTTCCCCTCCCACGAGGCGTGTCTTCTTAGCAGGGTGTCCCCTCCGGAGGGGTTTCCCCTTAGAGGGTGTCTCTCCCCCAGGGGCTGTCTCTCCTGTAGAAAAAACGTGTTTCCCCCTCCGGGGGGTGTCTCTCTCTCAGCGGGGTTTTTCTCTCCTCCCAGGGAGGTGTCTCTCCTTCAGCAGGGTGTTTTCCCCTCCAGGAGGGTGTCTCCCCTCCTGAAAAAACCCTGTGACTCATCTTTTTGTTTGAAGCAGGGTGCGGGGGTTTGTCTGGTATAACAGCTCTGTCCCTCCTGCATGCTTAGGTCTGCAGCCTTAGGCCCCCAAAAAGCTGCAGAAAGCCCTATTATATCTATTTGTCTCTTATTTTAAACTGAAAGCAGCGTTTTAAATTTGTTCTAGTGTGTTTCAACCAAATTGTCTGAAAAAGGCGAGCCCCTTTACTAAACTAAAGGAAAATGTCAGCTTAAAGAAAAGATCTTGTTTGGGGGAGGAGAAGCAAATCGGTTTGAGAGAAAAAACCTGCTCAGCTTTTAAAGACTTGGTGATGGTGTAGCGGTAGGTGTTGGTTTTTTAAACGAAGGGGTTTGGGGGTTCTAGTCCCTACAAGGTATAATATTTTTTTCCCCCTAAATTTAACATTTGTAGAGGACCCAAAATTAAGTCATCTCTATAATGATATTTACACACATACATAGTCCCCCATATCATGTTTCATCCCCCGGGGTATATGCATTTATACATTGTTGGAATGCTTGGTGGACTGAAAGGATAGGCATATATAGGGGGTTTTGGTGTGTGTGTTTTATATATAAAAAATTTTAGATGTCTAAATATATTTTAAAATCTTTAAAAAAAGTGTACAATTTTAAAAGAAAAAAAATAAAACGTGGGGCTTGAACTCCCCAAATCTGGCTTGCCAAGTGTCCTATGCACTCCCTCACAATCAGCTCATACGAACGTGTTAAAACCCTTATGTTATACACTACAGATGATGACGTCATAGGAGGCGGGGCTTGCATTCGATCTGGGGGAACAGAACGCCCTCTTTTCAAAGTAGAAAGCTTAAGGACTGAACCTGTGAGGAGGTGAATCAACCTCTTGGCAAAAGCCCTTTAAACAGGCAGTAATTGCCCAGATCCTTCCCCCTAGAACGGAGATGTACATAGAGCCAGCAGACTTGGTTTCACTATCGATTTAACAGCTCAGAGGGGAGTAAACACAGAGTGTGCAGGCAGCCAATCACAGCGCAGGGGGCGTGGCCATGGACTTTTCCCTGTTAGGGGCATATCCCAACAGGCTGAATGAAATGTCAGCCAGCCAATCACAGTGCATTTGGGCGTGTCTAGGGCACAGGAATCGACCGGGGGCGTTCTGACCAGCAACAGCAGGAATAGAAGACAGTTTACAGCGAAGCTGATATCTGCTAAACCAAGTGACAGAGCATAACCCAATTACAAAAGTGCTTATTTTTACTGTCCCAAATCTGAGACATGATCTTTGTAACGATAAAACCTCTTTAAGTACACTAGGGGGACTCAAATTTGAAGTAAAAAAAAAAATTGTTTAAAACTGTAAAAGAAAAAAAAATATTAAAATTTAAAATCACGGCTCTTATGACATTTTAGAAATAAAAATAAAATAATCAAAAGGTTACAAGTAATTGGTGTCGCCGTGTCCGCGAAAGTCCGATCTATTGAAATCTAACATTATTTATCCCGTGCGCTGAATATCGCAGAAGGAAAAAAATTCCAAACTGCAAAATTTGTGTTTTTTCTTTTTGGACGTTTCACGTTCCCCTAAAAATTGGAATAAAAAGTGATGAAAGAAGTTGCACCAATCCCAAACCAGTTCCAATAAAAAGTGCACTTCAACAGATGCCCCTCACTCAGGTCCACGGGTGGGAGAACAAAAAGTTATTTGTCGCATAAAATGGCGCCGCAAAAATTTAAAAAATAGAAAATGTTTAGATTTTTTTACGTTATTATAGCATAATGAAACCCTGACATATTTGGTATCACTGGAATCATACTGACCTGCAGAATATAGATAACACATCATTTATACCAAAGAGCGAGGCCACAAACACGGCGCAAGTACGTTTTTTTCACATTTCACCCAATTTAGAATTTTTGTGTAGTTTCCCAGTATATTTTGGGGTCCGGTGAACGACATCATTAGAAAGTCCATCTTTCCCACAAAATTTACGCCCTCAAATGTCTATGTAGGTGGAAAAATTTAAAAAAGTTATGGCTTTTGGTAGGCAGGGAAGGAAAAAAAACCTTAGAGCCATATTATTATGACCGGCTGTCAGGAAGGGGTTAAAGTGCGTGGAAGTCTTCAATTGTTGTTTCTCAGTGCATATATTCTCTAGTCTTGGTTCTGGTATTCACTACAGATGAGAGACCCCCGATTGTTGTTTAAATGGCAGAAAAAAATTCATACTTTGGGGCGATCCCTTCCAGATGATAACCCTGAGGGTTTCCCCCTCAATTTTTACCAAAGGGGAATCAAATGTGTCAAAAGTTTTTTGAATACTGATCCCGAAATTTGAACAGCTCCTATGTCTTTCCAGGGGTTGGCTTTTGTTTTCTTCTGTGTAATACTTGTTTTACACATAACATCACCTATCGCCCAACCCGTTCACTGCAATGGGAACGTGCCTCACCTGCACCAACAGACCTAGGGTATGCCAGGGAACACAGTCGTTTTGCCAACTTTTTTTGTCAGAACCGGTTACCATGGGTATGCTCTCACCCCCTCAGAAATTATTATGTCAGAGCCGGGGTACTGCTATGGGAACACAGTTTACCCCACCTATGCCAACTTATTAAGACAGATATGGGGTACTGCCATGGGAATGTGACTCGCCCCCATCTACACCAACTAATACCGGGCAGAACCCGGGGTACGCCAGGGGGTGAAGCAAACACCAACTTGCCAATTATTAAAACGACCGGGTCTTTTGGAAGTGGCTTGCCCCCTCTTACCCCAACTTATAGCTGCCAGATCCATGGTACTGCCATGGGAACGTAGCTCCCCCCAAACCCTTATGCCAACTTATTAAATTAAAACCCCGGGGTACTGCCATGGGAACGTGGCTTGCCCCCACGTATCCCAACTTATGACCACCATACTTGGGGTATGCAAAGGAACGCGGCTCGCCCCAAACTACATAAACTTATTACCGCCAGACCTGGGGTACTGCCATTGGAACACGGCTCGCCGCGATCTACGCTACCTTACTCATGGGCATGTTTGAGTCTGCAGATATTTCTTCTAAACCAGTATTTGCCTCTATAGAAAAGATACATAGATGACTTGTTTCTCATCTGGAAGGGGCCCCCAATGTGATTGACTATAATTTTATCTACATAAAGATCCATTACTTTGTATGTCTCTGGTAACAACAGTGATCTGGTCGGGGTTATACTTTATCGACATCTTAAACCATTACATTGTCTGACATTATAACTGTATTGTAATAGCAGGAAGTGGGAGGAGTTACACTTTATATGTAACAAGATCCATTACATTGCATATATCTGGTAATAGCTTTGATGTGCTCGGGTTGACACTTTACCTACATCCATTACATTGTATCCTCTGGTAACAGCAGTGATCTGGTCGGGGTCACACTTTATCTACATCCATTACATTGTGACCCGGTTGGGTGGCTCTTTATCCGCAGATTGCAGCACAGTCATGGCGGCTTCGTTCTCTTGCAGGTGTACGGCGGATACTTCTCCTGGGGGACTGGATTAGCGACATTATCCAACATTGATATCCAGATTCCTACAGGTAAGATCCTCCGCCCCAGACACAGGCCCTCCTCCCATACACACCATTATCCAATGGGAAGATCAGTGAGAGGTCACATGACACAAGTCCTTCCTCCCATATACACCATTATCCAATGAGAAGATCACAGAGAGGTCACATGACACATGTCCTTCCTCCCATATACACCATTATCCAATGAGAAGATCAGAGAGAGGTCACATGACACAAGTCCCTCCTCCCATATACACCATTATCCAATGAGAAGATCAGTGAGAGGTCACATGACACAATTCCCTCCTCCCATATACACCATTATCCAATGAGAAGATCAGAGAGAGGTCACATGACACATGGTTGCTTTATCTTCTAAGAAGCAAAGTAATATCTCCCAGCCAATCAGCAGGACTGAAGTAGGTCATGTGACACGTTTCCTTTCAGCCTTACCTCTCAGGCATTTGACCGACCCATGAGGTCACATGATATAAACTCCGTGACCTCTCAGCCAATGAGCAGCACCAAGAGCAGTCACATGACTTTCCTGCATCCGTGATAGGAAGTGAATAGACCTTGTCAGCCAATCAGCAGCCATGTGATCTATTGTGATGCCTTAGAAATAGGAGAGTGGTCACATGTCGCATTACTTAGAGACCTGCAGGAAGATTTTGGGCATCGTTTATTAAAACTGTGTAATTTTAAGACTGTCTCTGCTGCCCATAGCGACCAATCAAAGCCCATAACAACCAATCAGAGCCCGTAGAAACCACTCAGAGCCAAAATTAACCAATCAGAGCCCATAGCAACCAATCATAGCCCAGAGAAACCACTCAGAGCTCATAGCAACCAATCAGCTCATAGTAACCAATCATTGCCCATAGCAACCAATCAGAACCCTAGAAACAAGAGCCCTAGCCCCCAATCAGCCCCCAATAGCCCCCAATCAGAGCCCACAGCAACCAATCGGGCCCCATAGTAACCAATCAGAGCTATAGCGACCAATCAGACCCCATAGAACCAATCAGAGCCCATGAAAAGAAATAGAGCCCTAGAAAGCAATCAGAGTCATGGCCAAATCAGAGTCATAGCGACATTCAGAGCCATAGCAACAATCAAAAGATAGGCCAATCAGATCCCATAGCCACCAATAGGCCCATAGCAACCAATCAGGGGTTAGCAACCAATCAGAGCCCATGAAACCCCAAATCAGAGCAACAATACTGGGGGCTTGGTTGTATGAGCTGTGGGAGGGTTTGCTATGGGCTCTAGTTGTGTGGGCTCTGGTTTGCTATGGTGTGATGGTTTGTATTGGCTTTGTTGCTATGGGCTTGGTTGCTATGGGTCGGGTTTGCAGGGCTTGGTTGTTGGGTTTGGGTTTGCTATGGGCTGTGATGGTTGCTGTGGGCTTGCTTGTTGTGTGCGTTGTTTCTGTGGGCTTGGTTGCTAGGGCTGTGAGGGTTTACTGTGGGTCGGGTTGCTATGGCTCCTGTTGTATGGGCTCTGGTTGCTGTGGGCTTGGTTGTTGGGCTCTGGTTTAGGGGTGTGACTGGTTGCTGTGGGTTTGGGTTGTATGGGCTCTGGTTGCGTGGGCTCGGGTTGTCTTGGGGCCCGTGACCCTTTGGGGGCCCCGGTTCAGTCTTCCTTCCGCGTGGTCACTGACCGGTGTGTTGGCCGCTCTCTGTTTTGCAGGTCAGTGACCATGGTGGTCGGAAGGCGGGTGGGAAGTCCTCGCGCTGCTGGCCACCCCGGAGGAGCAGGCGAGGAGGGAAGGGTTTGTTGGAAAAAGAAAAGGGCGAAGCAAGTCTCTTGAAATGGCTTTATTCACGATGACGCGTCCGCGGCGGCCATATTGCCAGTCTGGTATAGTATTCAAGGAACCCATCCGCGCTGCCCACATGAAAAAGCGTCGCACTGAGCGCGCCAGCACCAGTGTCCCCCCATGTCGGATAAACGGGTGATCTGCCCGGGTGCGTTCTCTGGGCTCCGCGCCTGCGGTAGACACGATACAGCTCCGATGGCGCCCCAGCAGCCGTACTTTGCCCTATGACCCCTTTTTTGGCGGGGTCGGAGTGTGGGGTCATACTTATGACAGTGAGCGTGCGTACACCAAGGGGTCTCCCAATGTGCTGTGCAGGGGCGAGGAAATGTAAGCCCCGCCCCCGAGGAACCTTGGCTCTTTCTGTTGGTAACAGTCTTGGATACCTACATGGTATAACACTCCCGAGCCTGTGCTCCGCAGATGCTGTATCTAAGCTCATCCTGTGTGATACAGTCTTGGACACCCACATAGCAGTATACTACCCATCATCTGCTCCTCAGATGCTGTATCTAAGCTCATCCTGTGTGATACACTCTTGGACATCCACATGGTATAACACTCCCGAGCCTGTGCTCTTCAGATGCTGTATCTAAGCTCATCCTGTGTGATACAATCTTGAACACTCATATAGCATTACACTCCCCATCATGTGCTCCTTAGGTGCTGTATCTAAGCTGATCCTGTGTGATACACTCTTGGACATCCACATGGTATAACACCCCCGAGCCTGTGCTCTTCAGATGCTGTATCTGAGCTCACCCTGTGTGATACACTCTTGGAGACCTATATAGCATTACACTCCCCATCATGTGCTCTTCAGATGCTGTATCTAAGCTCATCCTGTGTGATACAATCTTGGACACCCATAAAGCATTACACTCCCCAACATGTGCCCCTCACATGCTGTATCTAACCTCATCCTGTGTGATACACTCTTGGACACTCACATAGCATTACACTCCCCATCATGTGCTCATCAGATGCTGTATCTAAGCTCACCCTGTGTGATACACTCTTGGACACCCACATAGCATTACACTCCCCATCATGTGCTCCTCAGATGCTGTATCTGAGCTCACCCTGTGTGATACACTCTTGGAGACCCATGTGCTCCTCATATGCTGTATCTAAGCTCACCCTGTGTGATACACTCTTGGACACCCACATAGCATTACACTCCGTATCATGTGCTCCTCAGATGCTGTATCTAAGCTCATGCTGTGTGATACAATCTTGGACACCCATAAAGCATTACACTCCACATCATGTGCTCCTCAGATGCTGTATCTAAGCTCATCCTGTGTGATACACTCTTGGACACCCATCATGTGCTCCTCAGATGCTGTATCTAAGCTCATGCTGTGTGATACAATCTTGTACACCCATCTAGCATTACACTCCACATCATGTGCTCCTCAGATGCTGTATCTAAGCTCATCCTGTGTGATACACTCTTGGACTCCCCATCATGCGCTCCTCAGATGCTGTATCTAAGCTCACCCTGTGTGATACACTCTTGGACACCCACATAGCATTACACTCCCTATCATGTGCTCCTCAGATGCTGTATCTAAGCTCACCCTGTGTGATCACTCTCGGACACCCACATAGCATTACACTCCCCATCATGTGCTCCTCAGATGCTGTATCTAAGCTCATCCCGTGTGATACACTCTTGGACTCCCCATCATGCGCTCCTCAGATGCTGTATCTAAGCTGATCCTGTGTGATACACTCTTGGACACCCACATAGCATTACACTCCACATCATGTGTTCCTCAGATGCTGTATCTAAGCTCACCCTGTGTGATCACTCTCGGACACCCACATAGCATTACACTCCCCATCATGTGCTCCTCAGATGCTGTATCTAGCTCATCCCGTGTGATACACTCTTGGACTCCCCATCATGTGCTGCTCAGATGCTGTATCTAAGCTGATCCTGTGTGATACACTCTTGGACACCCATATAGGACTACACGCCCAGTCATGTGCTTCTCAGATGCTGTATCTAAGCTCACCCAGTGTGATACTGCCCTGATATCCTCCAGTATGATAACATGCACACGTTTCCTCCTCCATGGTCGCGGTGATTTCGGTCGGGGAATGTTATATAATCACTCTTTGCTGCACATTTCAGGCTGCCCCCTGAAGGTGACTGCACCTCGGACGGACTCTTCAGGTACTGACCCTAACGTGATGAACTGTTCTGAACCCTAATAACTAATCACCACAGGATGGGAGGTGCGGAGAGGATCTTTTTCCTCTCCTGTCTGGTGTAGTATAGAGGATCTGTCAGATCTCCTGTGTGGTGTGGTATAGAGGATCTGTCTCCTCTCCTGTGTGGTGTAGTATAGAGGATCTGTCTCCTCTCCTGTGTGGTGTAGTATAGAGGATCTGTCTCCTCTCCTGTGTGGTGTAGTATATAGGATCTGTCTCCTCTCCTGTGTGGTGTAGTATAGAGGATCTGTCAGCTCTCCTGTGTGGTTTAGTAAAGAGGTTCTGTCTCCTCCCCTGTGTGGTGTAGTATAGAGTATCTGTCCCCTCTCCTGTGTGGTGTAGTATAGAGGATCTGTCTCCTCTCCTGTGTGGTGTAGTATAGAGGATCTCTCTCCTCTCCTGTGTGGTGTAGTATAGAGGATCTGTCTCCTCTCCTGTGTGGTGTAGTATAGAGGATCTGTCTCCTCTCCTGTGTGGTGTAGTATAAAGGATCCGTCAGCTCAGCTGTGTGGTTTAGTACATCATGCACACAGCTCTGGACGTGATTGGAATATGTAGGATGCACACAGCTCTGGATGTGATTGGAGTATATTGGATGCACACAGCTCTGGATGTGATTGGAGTATATAGGATGCAACATAATCCTACAAACTCTCAATCTAAAATATAACTTTTAATAGATCCTTATAAAAACATAATCTCCTAAAACATATCCCAAAAAGCCTAATCACCGCTGTATGTACAGATTAAAGTGGTGTAAACAACTGTCCCTCCTTGTACCCTATAGTAACCTCTTATAGGCAGGGTAATCGTCCCGATAGGGTCGGCCCCACCTATGTAGGTTAACCTATTAATATCCTATTAAATCCCTTTATAAAGTACTTATACACCACATACACAATTAGATATCAATAAAGTGTAATATGAGGGACAGAAATCTAATCTAGACACCACCACTAAAGAACAAAAAATATCTCCAATCAGATAAAGATAAATAGTACATCACCGATATTCATAGACGTCCTTAAAGATAATTCCTCAAAAATCCTATTACCCCGACGCGTTTCCCCCTGTTCCTTATGCCAGGGTTCATCAGGGGAACATAGTTAAACCAAGATGAAAAGAGAAGGCAGCGGCGATATTGCTGCTTCATGTTTTGATGACTGTAGCCAAAAAAAGAGAAAAAAGACAAGGGGGCGCACAATAGTGAAATACGTTTTAAATGTGAATAGTAAAAAGGTGGTTATTCTCACCTAGAGTGGTTGTGCTCGTATCGTAGAGGCACAACAATCATACACATGTATAGGACGTTAGCCGTGGTTCTTTCCAGCGATCCCAGATCACGTGATAGGAAGTATGTAACAAAACAAAAATGGCGACCAGGCGCACGTGGAGTATCAGTAAACGCCAATGATGGAGGCTGATTATAAAATAATGGGATATTTATTTCTAAAACAGTGGGGGTATTATCCTCAACCGATTAAAAACAGATCAGAAACTAACGCGTTTCGCGCTCCAACTTAGCGCTTCATCAGAGGTAATGTGAAAGTTTTTTTCTTCCATCTTATTTATAACACCAGGTACGTTCCAATAGGTTCTTAATTACATCAATCACTATGTAAACAACATGTCATTGCCTAAAGAACTGTCAAGCAAAGAGCACCCTAAATTTAACCCTTCAACTACTAGAAAAGAAAAGTGAGAATTACGGACACCTGAAATACATCACATATTTCCTAAATTTTGCAACATGGAAACTGTTTTCATTTTTCGTCGTTCTAATGTTGTTAATTCTATGTGCTTTATTTAATAAGAAGGACTTTGTGAAATAAAACGTGTGTCGAGCGTTTAAAGTTGCACATATTTATCAAAAAGTAGTGAAAATTTGGTTAAAAATTTATATCCTGAACTAGTTCTGTGCTCTCGGGATTCAAAAGTGCCGACCAGATTAAGAACGAATGAAAAGAAGGCGGCATATTCAAAAGGTGATAAATAGGCAATGAAAAGAAGGCGGCATATTCAAAAGGTGATAAATAGGCAATGAAAAGAAGGCGGCATATTCAAAAGGTAATAAATAGGCAATGAAAAGAAGGCGGCATATTCAAAAGGTGATAAATAGGCAATGAAAAGAAGGCGGCATATTCAAAAGGTAATAAATAGCCAATGAAAGAAAAGCGGCAATTTTAAATAGACCAATCATATCAGAGTTCCCTCTAATTAGGTGAATGTGGGAAATTCAAATAGCGAGAGATTTAAATTTACCATACTATAAAAACCATAGAAAGTTACATCAAATTAAATAAGTGAAACAGTGAATTATCAAAATAACACATCGTGTACAGTATACCTATATATAATAAATATCTATTTTCAAAGTCATTTAACGTATTAGCTCAGTGGCATCATTTAAGCCCCTAGGGTGTAATGTTTGAAGACTATAAATCCAATACATCTCCCGTTTTTTAAGTGTTTGAAATCTATGTGGGCAATACTCAGGAATAAAATCTATTGGCGTGATTTTTAAAACAGTAAAATCTTGTTGGTGAAAATCCTTACAATGACGAGCCACGCTTTGTTGCGCATCTCCTCTCTTCACGCAGGCACGGTGGCCATTTAACCTAACGTGGAGAGGGCAAGTTGTCCTACCAACAAACTGCTGTCGGCATATACATTCCAGGACATAAATTACAAATGAATTTTTACATGTCAGACGATGTTTTCAGGATAAAAAAGAAATACATTTGGGGAGTGGAAGGATAGAAAAAATTCGGACGATGAGAGATCTAATACATGAACCGGAGAATAGGTTCATGTCGTGGCAGGAACTTAAGGGAAAATATAGACTAGGAGACAAGCAGGTTTTCCAATATTGGCAGCTCATAGCCTTCTGTAAGAAAATGGTCAGGAATCCGGTGGCGGCAGAAACTCCGGGAGGGTTGGATGCCCTTATGGGACAGCCAGATCAACTGCAATCGTTATCCGGCATTTACAGGAAATTATGTGAAAGGGGACTTTGCTCAACTAAAGAGCAATGTTTCAGGGCTTGGGAAAGAGATTGGGGAGACCAGAGGCGAGTCAAAAATTAGAAAAGGTCTCGAGAAAGTTAAAAAAAACCATAGTAACTGAAAGTTGGAGGGAGATGGTTTTCCGGCAGGCTCACAAGGCGACTTATGCATTTGACCTTCCCTACAGGAATGCCCCCGCTGGTTTTCTGACAGAGTGCCCAAAATGTAAATTGCAGAAAGCAGATCTTCTACATGGGATATGGCACTGCCCAAAACTAAAAGCGTTTTTGGGAGGACACTCCCGCAATATTTTAGAGAGATATGGGGGGTGAAGGTGCCAAATATCCCAATTGTAACCATTTTCCATTATATTTCCCGCTGAGGTTGCTGGAAGGGGAGAGGAGCAGGCGCTGGTGGGAAACAAAGGAGTCCACACAAAACTTCTAGTAGCAAAAAGTGCATTTTACGGCATTGGTTTACAGGAAAGTGTTCCAGAGAAGGAGGAAATAGTTGCTACACTTAGACATCTGATGACAGTGGGGTAGGATAGAGGCAGAATCCAATAAAGACACACTGACAAAGAAATTTTTTTCCAAAATGGAAGAGCTTTATTGTCAGTCTTGGCGGATGGGGACATTAAAGAATTGATGACCCCTTTCCGCACATCCCGGTACTATCTCCTGGAAAAGATGGCAGGGTCATTGGGGAGACTAGAAATTTGGGGATGAATCTTAAAGTGGGGTTTAGGAAGGTAGCTCTTCAGTTGGAGTGGGAATTTTTACATTGAATGTTTTAGGGTTTTTTTTGAACAGGGTTTAAAATATTTGAAAATTGGAGGAAGATGTACGTGCATAGATTATGTTTTACTATGTGTACTGTAGTCTCTTTGTACTCAACGGTTTTTTTTCTTTGATTTTCTGGAATGGGAAACTTTTTCATTT
>JAODAL010078590.1:0-12860 GCA_025379985.1 Phyllomedusa bahiana | reverse complement strand
TAGGAGGGACTCCCCCAGGGCCCTCCCTCCCCTGCCCCAAAGGGGGCAAAAGGGGCCGAAAACGTGCCTGGCTCCGGCCCCCTCCCATGGGCTGGGAGCGCCGTCAGCCTTTTTAGCTACAGTGTGTACGCTGGACCCATACAGCTGGGGTATGCGGGAGAGGCGAGCGCTCCCTGTCCGCGACAGTGCGGCCTGCTCACCGGAGGTCGCTGGATCCTCCCGGTAAAAGTCTTGGTCCGACACAGGGGGGGAAAGGGTCCCTCGCGGGGAGGCCCCCGGGGCCCCCCGGCGGTCAGTGAAGCGTCACGTGAAGTGTCATCGCGCGTGCCTCTCTGGGACGCACAGCCGTCATGGGGCGGGGGGCCCCCAAAAACCCGGAGGAGGCGGCGTGGAGGCGTGCTTTCAGGCCAGTTGGACTGAAGGGAGCGCGGGGCCGGGCAAAAGGAGCGCGTGGGGACAGAGGTAAAGGGGGGGTTTTTAATGTTGTTATTTTTGCCTGGGGCCCCCCCTTCATAATCCCCCCCTGTGGCCCCCTACACCTCCCTGTGGCCCAATACCCCTGCCTGTGGCCTAGCCTCCCTGTGGCCCCCATACGCCGCTTGTGGCCCCATACGCCTCCCTGTGGCCCCCTACGCCTGTTGTGGCCCCCTACGCTGCTTTTTGGCCCCCCTAGCCTGCTTGTGGCCCCCTTAGCCAGGCCTGTGGCCCCATACGCCTGCCGGGGGCCCCCCTAGTGCCTGTGGCCCCCATAGCGTTGCTTTGGGTCCTACGTCCCTGTGGCCCCATATGCCTGTGGGGCCCCCCTTTATGCCTGCTGGGGCCCCCATATCCCTGCCGGGGGCCCCCATACCCCTGCCCGGTCCCCTTACGCCTGCCCCGAGTCCCCATAGCCTCCCCGAGTCCCCATGGGGTTTCCCCGGCCCCTATAGCCCTGCCTGTGGCCCATACCCCTGCGTGGTTATATGCTCCCTGACCCCCCCATATGCTCCCTGGCCCCCATAGGGGGCCCTGACCCCCTAGTTATATACCTCCCTGAGCCCCTAGCTATATCCCTGCCTGAGCCCTGCTTTACCGCCTGAGCCCCTATGGGGTTTAACCTGTGAGAGTGCCCTATTCTTTACCTCCGGGTCCCCTATTTTATATACCTACTGTCAAAGGGCCAATTTCCCTGTTGATGGGGGGACATTATAATATACCTGCTGATGAGGGGGCTTCTATATCCCTGTCTGACTGAGGGGCTTATATACTTATAAATAAGGGGGTTTTGGAAATGTGAGGATTTTAAGATATTTGTGTCCAAATCCCGGGCAAGTCGTGGCTGGGAGAAATAGCATGAAAGGGGAACGGATGGGAAGAAAAAGGGGAAAATGAATGCGTGATCAGAAAATGAGTCTCCCGGGGGTTTACTAAAATGTAACTGCGTGTAATCACTTTATGTCGCAGGCGTCTACATTTAAAATATATTCCCCCTATTGGTCACTGTATGGCGGGGGTTTGAATCAGGCCCTTTTACAGTGTGGGCACTGTGGGGGCGCGTTCGGTCAGGGTTGCAGGATTATTTGATCTTTTTAAGTAGTGATAGTTTTGGGTCTTGGTTTTGTGGAGTGTTTTTTTGTAACGTCATTCATTGGTAGATTTGTCCTGATCGTGGATTATTTAGTGACTGTTATTTAGGGGTATTACACTGTCATATGGAGGGGAGCGATTTTGAAAACGCAAATTTGTCAGGGCCGATTTTCATTGTGCAGTGACTGCTGAGGAGATGGACAGGAGCTATGTGGGACATGCAGAAAATTAGTGACAGGACCTGGCACAGGGGCTCGAGGACCTGGCGCAGGGGCGAGAGGAATTAGTGTGTGTGTAGGGGCGGAGGGGGCATTTTTTTGGGAGCGAGGGGGGGCGCCATTGGCTGTACTTGCCTAGGGCACCAAAATGCCTTGCCCGGCCCTGCGGAAAGTACCGCTCGCCCGACCCTTACAAGAACTGCAGGATGTCAGTGAGTTGTAAGATGGTGACAGGCCTGAGGGATAGTTCAGGGTCTCTGAAACGGTCCAGATCAGATCCTGGAGATCGTCAGGGCCTTCTACTCACACCTCTTGGGCAGGAGGGAACTGGATCGGGACAGGATGGTGGCTTTCCTGGCTGACACCATCCCTAGTCCAGGGGTAAACCTCTCGCTGGAAGTTTTGACAGAATCGATCAGAGAAGAGGAAGTGAAGTTGGCGATTGAGGGCTTAGCCCTCAAGAAGTCACCTGGGCCTGATGGTCTAACATCAGAGTTTTACAAGACCTTTAAGGAAACACCTTGGGTTTCCCCCTTTGATGAGGTAATAAATGAGTGTCTTCCTCGGGCACTTTGCCAAAGTCAATGAGGAGGTCAGCATGATCATTCTATCAAAGGGTAAAGATCCCTCCCACATTGAGAATTGGCGTCCCATAGCGCTGCTCAATGTGGACAGGAAAATTCTGGCAAAAGTGCTTTTCAACCGGCTAAGTAGAGTTGCCTCCCAGCTCCTGTCGGGGGCTCAGCACAGTTAGTGCAGCCCTTGGTGTCCGGAAAGCCGTGGAGCGGGGCAGGGCGGGTCACTGGAGGGGCTACACACTGTCTTTGGATCAGGCCAAGGCCTTTGATCGGGTTTGCCATGAGTATTTCTGGGCCACGCTTCTGAGATACGGCCTGCCGGGGCGGTTTGTAGATTGGTTAAGAACATTGTACAAGGGGGCTGAGAGCTTTCCGCTTGTGAACGTGTGGATTGGGCGGCCTTTTGAGGTGGGCTCCGGTGTGCGTCAGGGTTGTCCTCTCAGCCCTTTGCTCTACGTGTTCACCATTGACCCCTTTCTAAGGAGGTTGGAAGGGGGACCATTGGTGGGGGTGGGGATAGGTCTGCGGGCATCAGTTCCCCTCTGAAGGTCGTAGCTTACGCGGATGATGTCACCGTCTTTGTCTCCTCTTCGGAGGAGGCGGAGTGTGTGATGTCAGAAGTAGACGGCTATTCGGAGGCATCCGGATCCAGTATCAACCGGGAGAAGTGTGAAAGCCTCTGGTTGGGAGAGGGAGATCCAGCATTCAACCTCCCGGACGCCTCCCTGTGCCCAGGAAATCAATTCAGATCCTCGGCATGAATTGGGCCCAAGGGGTTTTCCCCAGAAAAAAACTGGGAGGCAGGCTGAATAATGCCGTCAGAAGGTGGACCAGTGGAAAGGGTGGTTCATGACCCTGAGAGAGCGGGTGAACCTGATCAATACCTACCTGCGCCCGTTATTCGACTACCTGGGCAGTGTGTGCCTTTTGCCTGAGTCTCTCTGGCCACGGATCTACAGCCTGTTTTTTCAGCTACTTTGGGGAAACAGGTTGTACCTAGTCAAGCGGGATGTGACGTACCGCACGAGGAGGTCGGGGGGTTAGGTATGGTTAACCCCGTGGTGTTCCTGGTCAACACCTTTATTAAGACCAACATAGCGAGCCTCTGGATAGAAGGCCCTCCTCCTCCGTGGGTCGCCTCCTGCAGGGAATGGTGCGGGTCCTACTTCCAGGAATGGGGGGTTGGGAGGTCAAAGTGAATGATTTTCCCGCACGCCACACGGGTATCTCCCGGCATACGCTGCACTGACTCTGAAAATCATCCGTCGATGGGGTTTGGACGTGACAGAGGTGAGGACTATCGCCAGTAAATCCCTGGATAAGAGGGTCTTATCAACGCATTTCCGGGGGCCCCGTTGACCTAGGGTTTGCCCAGGTCGGGATCTGAGGGCGGGCTTACGACTTTTAAATCAGTAAGGATCCCTTGAATTTTTGGGATTGGCCTGGCGCTGTTCCATGGAAAAAACTATATGTAAGGAGCAATGTGAAGTTTGGAGCCCAAGGATAGGGGATGTCCTGGTTGGAGTGCGGTGGCGTACTTGAGCCCATGGAGCACTTCCTACTTCACTGCCCTTTTAAATTATAGAGGTTTACACGGGGTTTGCGAGCTTCCATCGACTGGCCCCAACTGGCCGGTCTCTCCTATGCGTAGTGGGCGTACGGGGCGTTCAGAGAGCGAGGTGGCCGGGACCTGTGCACTTTATACATAGTTAGCATAGTGGTCAGGTATCACGTGTGGCACGCCCGGTGCTTAATGTCGACGCCGCAGAAACCCCTCCCAGGGGAAGAGGTGATTAGGAACATTCAGGTGACCTGGTAAAGGGTGCGCTCGCTGGAGTTCGAGAGACTGGGGGCTTCCAGGGCATCCACCCTCTGGGGGGGCTTCTCTTTCCAAGTGCTCTAGGTCTTGGAGATCCATCATCCTGGTGGTGGGCTGAGATCTGACACTTAGCTTTTTGTTTTGTTTTTGAAGTGATGAGGTTTAAGAAAGGCTTGGATTACACCGAACCAGAGTCTCAGGGAGTCTGGGGTTAGTATTTCAGCTTTATGATATATGGTATGGGGGGTTTTGATTTTCGTATGATATATCTGTACATAGTATATTTAAATGTTGTATATAGTTAGAAAATAAAAAAAAAAAAATACAAAAAAAATAAAATAAAAATTTGGGGGGTTTTATTAGGTTGGGAGGGGGGGTTTGGGGGGATTTTAGAGGCAGGGGTGTAATGGGAAAAAAAAAGAATGAACATTAAGGAAACACAAAGACTTTTGGACTGGAAAAAAAAAAAAAAAAAAAAAAAACCAACCAAAAAAAAAAAAAAAAAATAAATAAAAAGATAAAAAACTAAGGGGGGGGGGATATTGTTTTAGGTTGGGAGGGGGGTTTGGGGATTTTAGAGGCAGGGGTTGTAATTGGTAAAAGGGTATGAAAATTTTGGACACGGATTTTGGGCTTTGAAAGAAAAAAAAAGGGGGGATATAGTTAGGTTGGGAGAGTTTTTTTGGGGACTTGAGGAATTAGGGGTATAATGGTAATAATGGACATTATGGACATTTGGATTTGGGGAAAAGAAAGGAAAAGTGGTAGATTGTTTTATATGTAATAGTATTGGTTTGTAAATTTGCTGAGGAAATCACGGGTGGGCAGCAGGGGGTTTATATAGTTTTTTTATTTTTTTAAATATTTTTATTAAAAAAAAAAAATAAAAAAAAAAGGTGTGTGTATGGTTTGAATGAATTGAGTAAAGGGGGGGACGGTCAAAAAATTTTAAATATGTTCAAGTTTATGGTTTCTGTATTTTCAGGGTTTTTTTGTACAATGGTTATTACTTTGTTTAGATTCTACATTTATACAATAAAAAAAAGTTGCAGCTTGGAGGAATACTACAGGATGTAATCTAGGATCAGTCAGGATAAGTAATGTATGTAAAGTTTATGCACCCAGAATAGTGAGCGAGCTCTGGAGGATAATACAGGAGTAACTCAGGGGTCAGTACAGTAAGTAATGTAGTACACCGTGACTCACCAGCAGATTTGTGAGTGCGTTTGGAGGATAAAAACAGGAGTAACTCAGGATCAGTACAGGATAAAATAAGTATGTAACCAGTGACGCACCAGCGAATAGTGAGTACAGCTCTGGAGTGAAACAGGATGTAACTCGGTTTAGTACGGATAAGTAATGTATGTACAGTGACTGCACCAGCAGAATAGTGAGTGCAGTCTGGAGGATAATAAGGAGTAATCGGGTCAGTAACAGGATAAGTAATGTATGTACACAGTGACTGCACCAGCAGAATAGTGAGTGCAGCTCTGGAGGTTTAAAACGGATGTAAAATCAGGATCAGTACAGGATAAAATAATGTATGTAACACAGTGACTGCACCAGGAGAATGTGAGGAAGCTCTGGAGGATAATACAGTATGTACAGGATCAGTAAGGTAATAATGTATGTACAGTGATGTACAGCCGATAGTGAGAAGTCTGGAGGTAATACAGGATGTAATCAGGTCAGTACAGATAAGTAATGTATGTAAAAGTGACTGCACCAGCAGAATATGAGTGCAGCTCTGGACGGATAATACAGGATGTAAATCAGGATCAGTACAGGGTTAAAATATGGATGTAACAGTGACTGACCAGCAGAATAGTGAGTGAGCTCTGGAGGTTTACAAGGATGTAAATAGGATCACTACAGGATAAGTAAGTTGTAAAACAGTGATGCACCAGCAGAATAGTGAGTGCCGCTCTGGAGGATAAAACAGGATGTAACTCAGGATCAGTAAGGATAAGTTTTAAAGTAAAACAGTGACTGCACCAGCAGGGTTAGTGAGCGCAGTCTGAAGGATAATAGGAGTATCAGGATCCGTACAGGGGTAAGTAATGTATGTACACAGTGACTGCACCAGGAATTGTAGCGCAAACTCTGAGGATAATACGTATGTAACTCAGGATCAGTACAGGATAAGTAATGTATGTACACAGTGGGTTGCCAGCAGAAAAAGTGAGCAAGCTCTGGAGGATAATACAGGATGTAATCAGGGTCAGTAAAGGATAAGTATGTAGTACACAGTTTATTGCACAGGCAGGAATTAGTGAGCGCAGCTTGGGATAATACAGGATGTAACTCAGGATCAGTAAAGGATAAGTAATGTTTTGTACACAGTGATGCCCCCAGCGAATAGTGAGCGCAGGGTCTGGGGGATAATTAGGGTGGTCCATGTTCCCCTAAAAAAATGGCCTTTTGGGAAAAGTTGTTCTATTTCCTTTCCAGAATGTGTCTGTGAGGAGAATCCACTCCAAAAAATGACAAATCATCTCCAAAATTCCTATTTTAGTCAGATCACGATGGGTCCCAGCTCCCAGGAAAGTCCATTTACCGTTAATTAGCCAGCCATGACCCATTGTAAATGCTCTCCATAGGTTTTTGGCACAGCAGGATACATGGACACCTCAAAGAACCCTCACTTCCTTTAATTAGCATGAACAAATGCTGCCCCAAACCCCAAGCTTCAAAGACTTCAATTAATAAACCTAGCAGACCCGTCTCCGATATTTTTTTCGATTCATAGGCGATCCGCTCAAATGGTCCTGGCGAGTTCATATCGCAAACATGGAACTCCCACACCACAAACCACCATTTCAGGTTTTAGGCGCAGGGGGACCGAGATATCACAGAACCGGACTACGGGCCCCTAAGATTGGCGTGGTCTGATAAAAGGGCGTCTGTAGGTTCAGGGTTCTGATGGTGCTACCGGCTTGGTTCTGTGCCAATGCCCTGCCGCGTTATGGTCCATTTTTGTGTTTCTATCAGAAACTGCATGACCTGAGTGGGAGGATTTCTTAGACCGTCCCAGGGGTGTGTGGGGGCGTGTAAGGGGGGCTGCCACATGGGCTGTCCCCTCATAGATATAAGCAGGAGCCCGTGTGGGCTCTACGGTTGATCCATGGAGGGGGGCACCTAAGAGCATTTCCAGGAGCATCCACCCACAGAAGCCAGGCCGCATATGCCCCCCATGTAGGCCCGAAGGTAACTTGACCCATTTTAACTGCCTTTTGTCTGTAACCCATGCTTGTATGTGCACCTCTGACTCTTCCTGTATATTATTATCCTTTTGTATATATTTGTCTAGTGTGCCCTCCAAGGCTAATTAAATCTATAAACTTTAATTTGAGTTAGTCTGTCTTGATCATCGGCCTCACACGCCTAGTACTCGGTCTATGATATATAGCTACCCAAGGGTTGGTTCCTGGCCCTGTTATAAGTCGGTAACGGACCGGTCTTATATACCAAACGAGAGAACTGGTGGCAGCTTGGTTTTCTCCCTGGGCCCGTGTGGACAGGGGTTAACAGTAGAACAGTATCTGGCTGACCTTGTGCACCCCTAGGGGGCCATGCAACGTCGAGATACACCCCAAGTCAGGCTGTCGTCCCTCGAGTGGGCCGGCGGTTGGGCTTTTTTTGTCAGTGTCCCTCAAAGTTTCATACACGACACATTTGATCTGTGTCGAGAATGTAAGATCATCTCCGTATTTTTTTCTTGGTCTTACAGAGACTTCTGAAAATCCTGCTCTTGACATGATGAGACATTTGACACTCGCTGCCTAAGACGTCCTTGGCTCTGAGCTATGTTGATCTTCTTCATATTGTGGTATCAGCAGCCTCATTCCATGTAGTTCTCCAGACTGTATCTCCGCCTCTTGTGAAATGTCCCTGTGATGCCCCCGGTGACCCTCTCTAGGCTGTGGGCACCAACCCACTTTGGAGTATCCTCCATCAGCTCAGGGCCTCTGTATCTGCCAAGGCTGTAGAGCTCACCTGCTGTTCCTTGAGTCGCCTTTCACACCTGTCTTTCATGGATATCAGGTGTTGGGCGAGATTTAACCCGTTCGGGTCAGGATTTCATGGAATTTTTGGGTTTCCGGTTTGGGAACATGAAGTGTTCTGCCGACCCATGAAACAGATTTATCATGTTTTGAGGAAAGAATTGCAAGGTTGATAAATCTGGTCCCCTGATCTGTGATCTACAACCCATAGGGACCAGTCCATTTTGACCTTCAGAGCAAAGTGATTGTTTTCGTTTTTTTGTGCTTTTTTTAGCATCCTCATGTGTCTTAAAAGGGTGTTATCAGGGGTGCCAATCGGGCAGCATGGGCAGTACTCCTGTCAGGGGCCCTCATCAAAAAGGGGCCCACTGATATGTTAAAAAATAGGAACTAGTAATGGGTGGGGGCCCCATTTGATTTGGCTGTATGGAGCCTCAAAACGGTTAATAGATGACTGATGGCAGCCCTGAGTGTTATCAACATGGTGTTACACAGCTATCAGACTCCCTGTTCAGGCTGTGGGTGGTTCTACAGCTTCAGGTTCCTACTTCCTATTCAGGCTATGGGTGTTTCTATAGCCTCAGGCTCCCACTTCCTGTTCAGGCTGTGGGTGGTTCTACAGCTTCAGGTTCTCACTTCCTGTTCAGGCTGTGGGTGGTTCTACAGCTTTAGGTTCCCACTGTCTGTTCAGGCTGTGGGCAGTTCTACGGCTTCAGGTTCCCACTACCTATTCAGGCTGTGGGCAGTTCTACAGCTTCAGGCTCCCTCCTCCTGTTCAGGCTGTGGATGGTTCTACAGCTTCAGACTCGCACTTCCTGCTCAGGCTGTGGGCAGTTCTACAGCTTCAGGCTCCCTCCTCCTGAGCCGGCTGTGGAAGGTTCTATAGCTTCAGGTTTCCAGTTCCTGTTCAGGCTACGGTCGTTTCCACAGCTTAAGGCTCCCTCCTCCTGTTCAGGCTGTGGATGGATCTACCGCTTTAGGTTCCCACTTCCTCTTTTGGCTGTGAGCAGTTCTACAGCACTGACTGACAATTCAACTTTGCTTTTTCTAGCTGATCCTGTTAGAGGGACATTCTTGATAGAGGGGTTTTAACAATAGACCCAGAAGGCTACAAAGCTTTGTCAGTAAGAATGATAAAGAAGCTCCTGGGCTGCTGATAAGACACAGCAGGGAGTGTCGTCACCACCCCGACCACCGCTAGAGCCGAGAGAGGTGGTGGGTAACCTAGAGAAGCTTATGTACTCAAGCAGGAGATAAGAATACACTAACTTTGTAAGAAAGCTAAATCAGAACAGCAATGTATTTGGTAATAGCCTTTGGTTATATTTGTTTCCATGTTTAACACTAATGAGTATGGTGAAAATACCCCTTAAGTTGCTTTCCACATAGAAACATGAAAGAGACCACCTGGTGCGTTTCTTCTGCACTTATCATCTTATTTCTTTTGTATTTTTTGTCCTTGGCCCCTTGTGAGGATGGATGTTGATGATCATCTCTGTACTTTTTCAAAGAAATATCTACTTTTGCCCCATGTAAACAGTAGAGCAGGAGAGACCCCCAATAGGCACTTTAGTATGGCGTGACTGCTTATCAACTGTAGGTGTGTTCTCTGGCATCAATATGGATGTGGGAGTAACCTACCTACCCAATGAGGGTCTACATTTACCAGTCTAACAGGGAGACAAGCTACCTAATGGGGGCACTGGTATTGTATAGGACATATGGTAGGTGGGGTAGAATCACTGTTTGGGGAGATGAAAGTTACACCTCTAATTTATTGCAATACTGCATTAATGAGTATCAAGAATTTATGGGTTATTGAGTCAAACAATAACTAATATAACAATTCACTGGGTTTTCTAAGACTTTGAAAAACCTCCCAAGGTAGAAAATGACCCCATATTGACCATCTGATGACATCACATCCATGGATCGTATGATGCTGCAGCCAATCACTGACCTCACTGATGACATCACGTGATGCTGCAGCCAATCACTGACCTTACTGATGACATCACGGTCATGGATCCCATGATGCTGCAGCCAATCACTGACCCCTGCGGTCACATGTGCTGCAGCCAATCACTGACCTCTGTGGTCACATGACACTACAGCCAGGGGTGTGACTACCGGGGTAGCAGACGTAGCAGCTGCCCCGGGGCCCGTGCTCTTAGGGGGCCTATGCCCCAGGGCAGCAGCTAACACGTCTGCTACCCTGGCAGTTCGGCTCCTGTGCTCGCCGGCAGTGAACATACTAGTTCACTGCCGGTGGACGCGGAGCTGCGGGGCCCGGCGCTTCCTACCTCTGAGCGCTCAAAGGCAGGACTGGCCGGTATTAGCAGAGCAGAGCGGCTCTGCTCTGCTAATCAGCCTGCGCCGGCCCACGGTGCTGACGTGGGGTGCATGATGACGTCACATCATCGCGCAGCCTGCGCCGAGCACAGACTGGCCGGCCGGCTGCGTGGTAACATCGAGGGAGCGAGAGACAGGTAAGTACGTGATTTCTTTTTTTTTTATATTTTATATTTGAAGCCCCCTGCCTGCCTATATATTGGCCCCTATAGCCCTGCCTGCCTATATATTAAGGGCCATTCTAACTGGCCTGAAACGCGTAAACGCAGCAGCGTTAACTTGTTCTTATGTTTTGCTTTTAAACTTTTTTTCAATAAAAGTGCATCTTTTATAAGTATTTTCGTATCCTGAGCGCGAGTGCCGGAGTTTGTTCAACTTCTCTAGTACCGATCTATGGAATATCTTCAGCCGAATATCCACCTCCTGCGAGCACCGTGTGTGGAAGGATCTTGTGCGGTTAACAAGCAGAGCAGAACTACTGGTGAGCGATAACCCATTTTTTCTATTTTGTTCATTCTGCCAATATATTGGCCCCCATAGCCCTGCCTGCCTATATATTGGCCCCTATAGCCCTGCCTGCCTATATATCTAGCCCCTATAGCCCTGCCTGCCTATATATTGGCCCCTATAGCCCTGCCTGCCTATATATCTAGCCCCTATAGCCCTGCCTGCCTATATATATAGCCCCTATAGCCTACCCTATGCCCTGCCTGTATGGGGCCCCTATAGCCTACCCTATGCCCTGCCTGCCTGTATGGGGCCCCTATAGCCTACCCTAAGCCCTGCCTGCCTACATATATGGCCCCTATAGCTACCTAAGCTCTGCCTTCCTACCTATATGGCCCCTATACCCTGCCTGCCTATCTATATGAGGCCCTATAGCTACCTAAATTCTACCCATCTATATAGGGCCCTATAGATACTTAAACTCTGCCAGTTTATATAGGGCCCTATACTCTACCTAAACCCTGCTTGACTACCTATATGGGGCCCTCTAGCTACCTAAACCCTGTCTGC
This sequence comes from Phyllomedusa bahiana, assembly GCA_025379985.1. Lineage (NCBI taxonomy): Eukaryota > Metazoa > Chordata > Amphibia > Anura > Hylidae > Phyllomedusa > Phyllomedusa bahiana. Next base: position 1,306 of record JAODAL010078590.1, on the reverse strand, counting down.
ATATATGAGGACCCTTTTGCCTACCTAAACCTGGCCTATCTGGGGCCCCCTATAGCCTATCTAAACCCTGCCTAAATGGACCCCATATAGCCAGGGGGGCAGGTGCTGGAAAAGAGAGGATTCTAAGATATTTGTGTCTAAATCTCCAGAGACAAGTGGTCGGGAGATGTCATGATGGCGGACTGGACCGGATGCAGAACAACAGGGAAAGTCAACGACTGGTCAGAGAAACGTCACCTGTGCAACTGCACTGTAATCACTTATATGTCTGCAGAGCCTGTGTACACTTCTGTCTACCACTATATGGTCAATGTATGGAGGTAACATACAGTCTGCAGAGCCTGTGTATACTGGTGTCTACCACTATATGGTCACTGTATTGAGGTAATATACAGTCTCCCAGAGCCTATGTACACTGGTGTCTACCACTATATGGTCACTGTATGGAGGTAATATACAGTTTGAAGAGCCTGTGTATACTGGTAGCTACCACTATAGGGTCACTGTATGGAGGTAATACACAGTCTGCAGAGCCTGTGTACACTGGTGTCTACCACTATATGGTCACTGTTTGGAGGTAATATACAGTCTGCAGAGCTGTGTACACTGGTGTCTACCACTAATGGTCACTGTATGGTTGGTATATATACAGTCTGCAGAGCCTGTATACACTGGTGTCTACCACTATATAGTCACTCTATGGCGGTAATATACAATCTGCAGAGCCAGTGTACACTGGTTATCTACCACTATATGGTCATTGTATGGCGGTAATATACAGTCTTCAGAGCCTGTGTACACTGGTGTCTACCACTATATGGTCACTGTATGGAGGTAATATACATTTCTGCAGAGCCTGTGTACACTTGTGTCTACCACTATATGGTCACGTATGGAGGTAATATACAGTCTTCAGTAGTCTGTGTACACTGGTGTCTACCATATATGGTCACTGTATGGGAGGTAATATACAGTCTACAGAGCCTGTTTACACTGGTAACTACCACTTATGATCACTGTATGGAGGTAAATAACCAGTCTGCAGAGCCTGTGTTACACTGATATCTACCACTATATGGTCACTGTATGGAGGTTAATATACAGTCGCAGAGCCTGTGTACACTGGTGTCTACACTATATGGTCACTGTTGGGGTGGTAATATACAGTCTGCAGAACCTTGTACACTGGTGTCTACCACTTATGGCCACTGTATGGGGGGGAACATACAGTCTGCAGAGCTGTGTCACTGGTTGTTCCCCAGTATGGGGTTCGCGTAGGAGGTTAAATACAGTCTGCAACCTGTGT
>JAODAL010078589.1:0-12860 GCA_025379985.1 Phyllomedusa bahiana | reverse complement strand
AAAATAGTGGTAAAACCTCCCTGCTGTAAAGAAGTTTTTCCCGAGAAAAACATTAAGTACATGGTATTTTCGGAAGATATCCATAAGTTCATCCTGCAATGTAGTATATCCAAACATAAGAAAATTCACAATAAAATACATATAATGCTTTGTCAAGGGTGACTGGCCAGCAGGGTTTCAGAGGCCAGAAAAATGACTAATTGTTGTTCAGTAGCCTCAAGCATAAAAGCTCAGGCAGAAAAGAATTTTTCAGATGTAAACCTAAAACACACACTAGTTGTACCTTATTTTTGTACCCTAAAGCCAATTTTGTGTTCTATGCCTATGTTCGTTTTAGAAATGTGAATGGTTTGAAATACTTGTGTTAAGGAGATTGTCCCCCTACCAGGACCACATAGTACACATACAGTTGGGAAAAAAAGTATTTAGTCATCCACCAATTGTGCAAGTTCTCCCACTTAAAAAGATGAGAGAGGACTGTAATTAACATCATAGGTGACCTCAACTATGAGAGACAAAATGAAAAAACAAATCCCGAAAATCACATTGTTTGATTTGGGAAGAATTTTTATGCAAATTATTCTCTTCCGAGACCAGCTTATTGCACACTACAAGCCGGCCTCACAGAACAGGGAGACGGCCACTCTTGTGCAGCTCTCCCCTCATTTATGTCAATGGGAGTACTGAAAACAGCCGAACACACTCGCATGGCTATATTCACAACTGTCAAAAATGAATGGGGAGAACTGCGCACGCAGCTATCTCTCCGTTCTCTTCAGGTCGGCTCGCTGTGATCTACAAGCAGGCCTCAGAAGGGATTCTCTCTGAATCCTTATTAAGTCTGCACACCAAACAGTGCCTGCCACACTGATGTTTTGACCCTAGATATGTCACTTCAAATAAAAAGGTCTATAAAATTGTAAATGATGCATTGGACCAGATTGTTACATTTACAAAAATAGTGGGTGCAACAAATTATCAAGAAAAAAATGTAAGCATACCTCTTTAACACACGGAGCTATATTCCCCACATGGACATAGTGACGGGCAGGTTTTTCTGACAAAAGCTCTAAAGGAGAGAATGAAAATAAAAAAGTTACATAAATCCCCCCCCTCCCCCAAAGAAAAACAACCATCTTAAACAGGAATATGTTAAAATTGAACAAAATTATATTGAACTAGATCTGCTCATGATCATAATTCGCTTTAACAATATTTTAATCCTTATTTAAATAGAAAAAAAGTTTTACATCATGAGAGTAAAAAACTTCCTTTCAGAGTTAGAGCAGTTCTCATCTCTTGGGTCTGGATGGTGAGGTCACTCCCTGCTATGTGTTATAAGCATCACAGGAGATTATCTTTCTTATTGAAACTTTAACCCTTTAGAGGTCTATTGCCATCTGCCCTGCTTTTCTGACTCCTGTCACCAATGTCCATCTAACAGGCTCAGCTACGTATAGGAGACCTAAAACATAAGAAGCCTGAAGCTGGCGTGAAGAGCAGGCTCTGTGAAATAGCCTGATGAGAAAACCCCTTTGAGAATAGTTTTCTTTACTACATTGTGCATAGGCAGATACATGCTAGTGACGTGTAGAGTTGCAGTTCATGAGTGTAAACCAATTTTAGAAAAACTATGCAACAGTAGTAAGACAGCCCCTTAATCAAGTCTTGGATAGGGCAGCATAAAACTACTGACACATCCTACCGCTGGACAGATACCACTAAGGGAGGTCTGTTAGGCAGTATGTGAACACTTAGGCTATGTTCACACGGCTTAAAATGGGACGTATTTCAGTCCGTAATTACGCGCCGTAGTGCGCGAATTACGGCTGGAATACGTCCCAGTCATTACGGTAATCCACAGTTCTCATAGAGATCTATGGATTACGTCTTCTCTCCCCGCTCGGAGAATCCGCCGCGGGGGGAGATAAGTGACATGTGTATTACTAGCGGCGTATACGAGCCGCTGGTAATTAAAGTCTATGGGCTGGCGAGGTGCCGGCCCCCCGCTCCCGGCGTAATTGCGGGCCGTAATTACGCCCTGCAAATAAGCCGTGTGAACCCAGCCTTAGGGACACATGTATGAAAACTGTCTAGGTCTAAAACGCACTTTGTTGCACATAGCAAGCAATCAGAGCGCCCCTTTCATTTTATGTAGTGCTCTGTAAAAATGAGAGGGGCGCTCTGATTGGTTGTTCTGAGCTCTGATTGGCTGCTATGGGCAACAAAGTGAGTTTTAGACCTAGACAGTTTTCATACATGTGGCCCTTAGTTCCTGAATTTGAGTTGCTAAGGCAGAAAAAAAACAGACATCAGTAAGGATCTGAGGGAATTTAACTAAGGCTATGTTGTGATGGCTAGATGACTGGGTTGGTGCGCCTTCAAAAAGAAAAGGTCCTGTGAGGTGTTTCTAGTGTGCAATGGAAGGACAAACAGAGGACTGGCAGTAGGGCCATCTGTGCCCAAGGTTAATAACGCAAATGGGGAGTGAAGGCTAGCCTAACTGGTTTGAGCCCATAAATTAGCTATATACCACAAAAAAAAAAAAAAAGGTTAAAGGGGTTTTGCCACAAAGTCAAATTGACGTGGGAAGCTTGCAAATGAAATAACATTTTCACCATTCATTATTATTAAAAATTCTGCACCGTCTTGTTTTAGGTGCTCCTTTAGTAATCCATTGTTTACAGCTCGTCTCCAGGGGATACGACCAGGGCTGAGAACTCCTCAGTCCTGGTCAGACATCACCTCTCCTCTCAGGCAGCTACTGAGTGTTCAAACCCCAGGTGCTGTCACTCTCCTCCTGTCCTCTGTACTCCTTAGCAATTAGTCAAACAGTGCAAATAAATAAAAAAGAAACCTCAATGGAGGTGTGTGCATTGATAGAGAGAAAAAAAAAAAAGACCACAGGTTTGGTTCCTGCAGGGATTTGAACATAGGACCGTTGTGCCTGGAGGCAAAAACTTTACCTCTCAGCTACTCACAATGCTTTACATAAACAGACTTTTCTTTGACTACAGAGAGGAAAGGCCTGGTGATGTCATCCTGCTGGGTCACATGACATGCAAATTAAACAAATCACACATGCCTCCTTCTGAGCACACAGAGCTGGATGCAGGAGGTATGAAATGAGGTCGTGGCAAAACCCCTTTAATGATAGCTGTAGTAGATGTTAGAATGCCTAACATTCAAGTAAATTTATATTAGGTCTACCACTTGTCTTCTGTTCACATTTATCCAGATGAAACATGAATGGTCCTTCAAGATCCTAGAAATAAAATACATATGAGTGAGAAAAATAAAAGGAGATATACTTAAAAAAGAAATCAGTACCAGAACAAGTACCTACATTTTTCATACATGTAGCTTCCTTTATTTCCTCAGCTGCAGCATTTGAAACATTCCCCCTTCCACTTTGTTGATAAGGGTACGTCAGTAAGCTACTACGAAAAAAAAAAGAATCAAATGTCAAAGGGGTTATCCAAAAGTTTTAAAATTTCATAGAATACTATAAACAGCATTTATACTGAAAAGTAAAGATATTCCACTACCTTCATGTGTTTCTATTATTTTGCCTAATTATTCATCTATCATAAGATCCACGTTTTGTTTACTGTGAAACTTCCTGCTTTTGGGAGTCTCAGTAGTTCTCCAATAACTCTTTCCTACAAGTCCCAGAGTGCACTGCAGTCTAGGACCTCCCTCCAGAGTTATCACTGCTAGACATTGTGCTGACATACAGTGGGGAAAATAGTATTTAGTCAGCCACCAACTGTGCAAGTTCTCCCACTTAAAAAGAGGAGAGAGGCCTGTAACTGACATCATAGGTAGACCTCAACTATGCGAGACAAAATGAGAAAACAAATCCCGAAAGTCACGTTGTCAGATTTGGAAAAAATTTGCAAATTATGGTGGAAAATAAGTATTTGGTCAATAACAAAAGTTCATCTCAATACTTTGTTATATATCCTTTGTTGGCAATGACAGAGGTCAAACATTTTCTGTAAGTCTTCACAAGGTTGGCACACACGGTTGCTGGTATGTTGCCCCATTCCTCCATGCAGATCTCCTCTAGAGCAGTGATGTTTTGGGGCTGTCGCCGGGCAACACTTTCAGCTCCCTCCAAAGGTTTTCTATGGGGTTGAGATCTGGAGACTGGCTAGGCCACTCCAGGACCTTGAAACGCTTCTTACGAAGCCAACTCCTTCATTGCCCTGGAGGTGTGCTTGGGATCATTGTCATGCTGAAAGACCCAGCCCTGTTTCATCTTCAATGCCCTTGCTGATGGAAGGAGGTTTGAATTCATTCTTTCATGTACACGTCCTGGTTCCTTTGCAGAGAAACAGCCCCAAACTATGATGATGCTTCACAGTAGGTATGGTGTTTTTTGGATGCAACTCGGCATTCTCTCTCCTCTAAACACGACGAGTTGTGCTTCTAACAAACAGTTCTACTTTGGTTTCATCTGGCCATATGACATTCTCCCAATACTCTTCTGGATCATCCAAATGCTCTCTAGCAAACTTCAGAAGGGCCCGGACATGTGTTAGCTTAAGCAGGGGGACACGTCTGGTACTGCAGGATCTGAGTGCCTGGCGGCGTAGTGCCTTACTGATGGTAGCCTTTGTTACGTTGGTCCCAGCTCTCTGCAGGTCCCCCGTGTGGTTCTGGGATTTTTGCTCACTGTTCTTGTGATCATTTTGACCCCAAGAGGTGAGATCTTGTGTGGAGCCCCAGATCGAGGGATATTATCAGTGGTCTTGTATGGCTTCCATTTTCTAATTATTGCCCCCACAGTTGTTTTCTTCACACCCAGCTGCTTGCCTATTGCAGATTCAGTCTTCCCAGCCTGATGCAGGGCTACAAATTTGTTTCTGGTGTCCTTTGACAGCTCTTTGGTCTTCACAATAGAGTGGAGTTTGGAGTGTGACTGTTTGAGGCTGTGGACAGGTGTCTTTTATACTGATAAGTTCAATCAGGTGCCATTACTACAGGTAATGAGTGGAGGACAAAGGAGCCTCTTAAAGAAGAAGTTACAGGTCAGTGAGAGCCAGAAATCTTCCTTGTTTGTAGGTGACCAAATACTTATTTTTGATCATAATTTGCAAAAAGATTCTTTCCAAATCAGACAATGTGATTTTTGGGATTTGTTTTCTCATTTTCTCTCTCATAGGTGAGGTCGACCTATGATGTCAATTACAGGCCTCTCTCATCTTTGTAAGTGGGAGAACTTGCACAATTGGTGGCCGACAATACTTTTTTCCCCAGCTCTTTACTTTGTCATGATGATGATGATGATAGTTAGGACTCACAAGTCGCTGTGTAAACTGTAAATTCATCATTTTTATGACAGCCTCTGCTCCCATTACTAAGTTCTGACAACAGGACTAAAAGATAAAACAAGCAGTTCCCCCTCCCCTGCAATTACTCTGATGTAATTACTTCTATTCACTTGCAATCTACAGGCTGGAAAGAGTGAAAACAGACAGATATTCTCTCTGAGGTCAAACCCACTACAGGGAAGTATTCCTGAGCGGATCCTGGCTTCAAAGCACACCCACTGAGTGATGACAAAACGTTCACTGAGGCCATGTGATCAATGAACATTAAATGGTTTGCAGGAGGTTGGGGAGGGGGGGGGGGGGGAGGGAGAGGGAGAACAGGGCTCTTTGCCTAGTTCTGAACAACAGGACAGGTAAATAATTTTAATAAGTATGAATTACAAAGTTTAACTCCTTAACTCCTTAATGTCTTCTTTCTGCAGTGTCGTTTTAAGATGTCGCTGCAGCATGAGGAGTTAAGCGGCTCACTGTGTTGTAACTGCGCTAGGAAAGGAGCCGACATTAACAGGCCCGTTCCTAAAGCAGTCTCGGTAAGTGCCGAATAGCAGAGAAAGTCTTCAGTCCCTGGCGCTTTCCATTTGCATTCCACTGCTTCATCGGGTGATCGGGACTCCCAGTGACCCAATGTAGCCTAGGGAATGTCTGTACAGTCAGTCCGTCCCAGGGCTGTCTGTATACAAAGTCTGCAGTCAGGGCACACTGTGTGCTGCCTTGACTGCTGCCTGTGTCAGTATGATACAGAAGGTAATGTATTAGCACATTCATGTATATACTACATTGTACAGTAATTAACCTTAATGGGATTAAAATAAAAAGTAAACAAAAAATGTGGAAAAAATAAAAATAAATATTTGATAAAAAATTATTGTGCATACATTAACACAAAAAACTACTCATATTAGGTATCCACACGACCGTAATAACCTGTAGAATTAACCTAACAGGTTATTTAGTGTGAAATGTAATTGTAAAAAATAATTCGGCACTAATCCATATGTGAACTCAAAGTATGCCCCCAAAAAGTACAACTTCTCCCACATCAAAAATAAAAAATAAAAAGTTTGGACTGTTGAAACGCAAGGAGGCAAAAACTAAAAAAAATTTGCTGGTCATTAAATGGGTTGTCTCACTACATCAATTCATCTTACCTCAGTCCTGTTTTCTCAGTTTCATTTTTGAATTCAGCGTTTACTGGCTACTACTGGCCGGCAGTGACAAGCTGCTGAGGACACCAGGTCTGTAGCTATAGTAACCAGCGCTGGCAGCCTTTCAGGAGAGATCAAACGGGTCTGTAGCAATAGCAACCTGAGGACCTAATGCAGCCCATACAAGAGGGGATATCTAGGAATAGGTAGGACACTGTTAATGGACACATTTTTCAAGATCGTTAACATTTAAAGCAATCCATGTAGTGAGACAACCCCTTTAAGGCCTTTTTAGGCCTGGTGCTTAAGGGATTAATATAATACAGTTTTGAGCCCTATAACAAATAAAAAGGTAGTCCCAGAAAACCCCTTTAAGGCCAAATGTTTCAATATTTGAGGCTTGTTGATGCTAAATTTAGCTTGTATGTTAGGATAGCTATTTTACACAAAGTAATGATTTGGTTTATTGCCACAGTAAATATAAGAAGCTTCCAAATTCCCTCAACTACCACCTAATGGAGCAATATTTTTTCCACTCACATAGCCATACAAGGGATTGTTTTGTTGCAGAACAAGTTACATTTTAACCCCTTAAAGGGGTTTTGCCACAATCTCATTTTATACCTCCTGCATCCAGCTCTTCAGCTCTGTGTGCTCAGGAGGCGGCATGTGTGATTTGTTTGAATTGCATATCATGTGACCCATCAGGATGACATCGCCAGGCCTTTCCTCTCTGTAGTCAAAGAAAGGTCTGTTTATGTAAAGCATTGCGAGTAGCTGAGAGGTAAAGTTTTTGCCTCCAGGCACAAGGGTCCTAGGTTCAAATCCCTGCAGGAACCAAACCTGTGTTTTTTTTTTCTCTTTATCAATGCACAAACCTGATTGAGGTTTCTTTTTTATTTATTTGCACTGTTTGACTAATTACTAATGAATACAGAGGACTGGGGTAGAGTAACAGCACCTGGGGTTTGAACACTCAGTAGCTGCTTGAAAGGAAAAGTCATGTCTGAGCATGTCTGACCAGGACTGAGGAGCTTTCGGCCTTGGTCGTATCCCCTGGAGACAAGCTGTAAACAATGGATCACTAAAGGAGCAGCTAAAACAAAAACGGTGCAGTATCTTTAATAATATTGAATGGTGAAAATGTTTGTTATTTCACTTGCAAGCTTCCCACGTCAATTTTACTTCGTGGCAAAACCCCTTTAAGGACACAGCCCGTTATGACTTCCCCCGACAGAGCCCAATTTTTTCATTCTGACGTGTCACTTTATGTGAGAATAAATTTTTGATACTTTTACCTATTTACCCATGTGATTCAGACTTTTCTCATGTGCTTTAAGTTAGTAAGAAATGTTGGTCCATACAATCCTTGTTTATTTAACATTTATATTTTTAATATCCAAATATGAACATTTTGAAAAATTTGCCATTTTCAAAGCTCAAAACTTTCTGCGTACAAGACAGATAGTTATTCCACACAAAATAGTTTATAACTAGCATCTATCCTATGTCTACTGTAGGTTGCCATCATTTTTTAAAAGTCTTTATTTTTTACACCATTAAGTGGCTTAGAAATTTAGTAGTAATTTTTTACATTGTCAAGAAAATTTGCAACAAAGATTTTCTTTGGGACCAATCCAGTCCTCACATGGCTTTGAGGGGCCTGTATGTTAGATACCCCCATAAATGACACCATATAAGCAACTAAACCCCTTAACGACCCTGGACGTATGAGTACGTCCTAGGGTCTCTAAGGGGCTTTGTAGCGGGATTGCTCCGCAGGGTTACAGCTGTTAATTGCAGGTAACACCCGGTGGTTACAATGCGGGATGGAGCTGCCGCCCTCCTGCGCTGTTTAACCCTTTAGATGCCGCTGCATCTAAATGAATGAGGAACGGTTCCTCACTCTGATCGGAGCCCCCGCGGCGAAATTGTGAGGTTCCGAACAGTTAACATGGCAACTGGAAACCTACAGGGTTTTACTACTTCCTGCCCCAGGCAGAAAATGGGGAAACCGTCATACTGGTACACCCTAATGCATTGTCTAAACAATGCATTAGGTTGTAGAAGCAATCGCATCCCCTAGTGGTGCCACTTCCAAAAAAGTCCGAGCTATTAAAATAAAACATCATTTATCCTGAACGCTGAACACCGTAGAAGAAAAAAATCCAAAATTGCAATTTTTTGGGTCATTTTACATCCTCTAAAAACTGGAATAAAATGGATCAAAAAAAAGTCACGTGTATTCCAAACTGGTACCAATAAAAAGAACACTTTAGCCTGCAAAAAATGCACCCATACTCACATCTACAGGTTATTGGTTGCAGAAAATGGTGCCGTAAATTTCAAAAATAGAAAACGTTTGGAATTTTTTTAAAGTCCCAAAACATAACAAAAACCCTACATGTTTGGTATTGCCGGAATCGCATCAATCTGTAGAATACAGATAACCCATCATTTTTACCGAAGATTGAACGCCGTAAAAGCAAAGCACCTGCACGCGTTTTTCACATTTTGAACCACTTGGAATTTTTTGGGTAGTTTTCCAATATATTCTATAGTACAGTGAATACCACCATTAGAAAGTACATCTTGTTGTAAAATAAAAGCTCTCATATGTCTGGGTAGGTGGAAACATAAAAAAAGAAGTTATGGCTCTTGGAAGGCGTGGAGGAAAAAACAAAAATGCAAGGTCCTTAAGGGGTTAAAGTATTCAAAACAGCTTTTAAGAAATGTATTACCCCATTAAGTGTTTTAAAGAAATTAAAGCAATGTGGAAACTTCAAAATTTTCCAATTTTTGTCAATTATTCACTGGAACACGGCAAATCTTACCAAGGAAAAGCAACTTAATATCAATTCCCCCAATTCTGCTTTTTTAAGAGATATCCCATATGTAGCCCTAGTGTGCTATTTGGCTCAACCACAAGGTTCAGAGTAAGAGGAGCACCTACTAGACTCTTGGGTCTCATTTTCATTAGGCGCCATTACAGGTTTGCGGACACTGTAAGGTACTAAAACTTAATAAACATCCCTAAAAAGACCTCATATTGAAAACTACACCCCTTAAAGAATATATCCAGGGGTGTAGCGAGTATATCAACCCCACAGGTGTTTCACAAAGTTTTTAAGCGTTAGGCTGTGAAAATAAAAATACAAATTTTTTCCATCAATCTGCAATTTTAGCTGAAAAGGTTTCATTTTTTACAAGAAATCCTGGGGAAAAAAAAGCATTCCAAAATTACACAATTTCTTCCAAGTTTGGCAATACCTTACATGTGGGTGTAAACTGCTGTTTGGATGCATGGCAAGGCCTACAAGGGAGGGAGTGCTATTTGGATTTTGGACTCAGACTTTGGTGGATGTCATGTCGCATTTGCAAAGCCCCCAAAGTTCCAGAAAATGTGAAAACTTCCAGAAGTCACCCCATTTTGGATTCAACACCCCTCATTGATGGGGTGTATTGTGCATTTTGGGGACACAGGTGTGCCACAGTTTTTGTTTTTTTTTAGCATTGGGCCATGACACGATTGCCGTGCTGTATAAATGACAGGATAACTTTACTATGCGGTCGGTACAATTACAATGATATAAATTTTATATAGTTCATGTTTTATTGCTTTAACACAATAGATATGCATTTATAAAAAATATATGGAGCCGATTAAGGGATTGTTTTTGTGAGACAAGTTGACGTTTTTATTGGTACAATCATGGGGTTCATCCAATCACTTTTTATCACGGTTTTTGTGGGCTGTTTTAAACAAAATACAGCAATTCTGGTAGTGTTTATTTTTAACAACTGTCGCCGTGCGGTATAAATGACATGCTAGCTTACCTCAGCTGGTCAATACAATTGCAACAATACCTAATTTTTGATGTTTTACTGCTTTTACACAATAAAAACACTTATTCAAAGTTTTTGCATCACTTACGTCTGGAAGGCATAACTTTTTTATGTTTCTGTGTACAGAGTTGTGTTTTGTTGCAGGATGAGTTGATGAGTTGAGTTTTTATTTGTATCATTTTTTTGGGAGGACAAGGCTTTTTGATTGCTTTTAAATCCGTTTTTTGAAAGCCAGGATGAAAACAATACTGGAATTCTAGTAGTTTTTTTTTATTTTTAACAGCACTCACTGTGCAGTATACGCAAGTTGGTTTTACTGTGGGTCAATAGAATTACAGTGATACCCATTTTACATAGTTTTCTTTATGCTGAAGCGCATTAAAAAAAATTTTTTTATTATGTAAAGCAATATTTATGCATCACTATATTCTGATAGCTATAACTTTTTTTTATTTATCCATATACAAAGTTGTTCAAATGCTTTATTTTGAGGGATGAACTGACGTTTTCATTGGTATCAGTTGGTCGCAATTCTGTGACCTTTTTTTTGCTTTGTTTTTTTTACAGCGTTCACTGTGCGGGTTAAAGGAGTTGTCTCACTACAGGCTTTCAGCCTACTTCAATGTGTCTGGCAGCAAAGGATTTTTGAATTCAGGGGCTTGCTTCTTGTCTGCCTCTTCTCCTCCCCCTTCTCCCCTCAGCACACAGACAGCTCTCCTCCTCTGACTGCAGTAACTTCTATACAGCAGGGAGGGTGAGGGGTTTTGCTGCCTAGGTCTGCTGCTCACTGCTGAATCAGCCATACTGTTCTGTGGCTGAGCTCTTGCTGCTCCTCTCCATAGAGTCAGGAGACAGCAGGGAGAGGGCTGATCTAGGAGTGGCTATGGAGCCAGAGGTCTGTGAAGCTGTGTATGCTAATAGCAGAGCAGGGGGGATGTAAAGGTTCCTATAACCCCCTGCTTAGCATACAAATCTCTACAGACATCTAAAGCAACAACAAACAAACCCTGTTCAGAACAGACACAGGGCAGCTGTGAAGTGTTACTATAATCACGATGTGTCACTAACACAGCAGAGCAGGGAGGGATATAAACCGTTCACATGCCCCCCTGATCTGTTCTATTAGTATAGTCAGAGCTCCACAGACACATCCTGATTATAGTAACACACTTCACTGCTGTCACATCCTACTGACCACAGATCGGCCTCACCTCTGCTCTCCTAAAATCTGTGTAGAGGCAGGGGGGAAGAGGCACACACGGGGTTAATCCAGGCAGCACAGCTACACAGACACAGAAGCCCTCCCCCTCCCTTCCCTACAGAAGCATACTGTGCGGTAGAGGCTCTGTTTTTTAAAGATCTTTTAATTAAAACCCAATCATTGTAGCGAGACAACCCCTTTAAGTATCATGACAGATTTATAGGGGTTTTGGGGTTACATATGTTTTGGGTGATTACCAAATATGCGTACTTTATTTGTGATCATTCAGGTCTCCAGTCAAATTTGACTGCGTGATCACCTGTATAACACACTGCAATACATAAGTATATTATCATTTTACCAATTTCCTATACAATCTGTACATAAAAACAAACATTTTGCTTTAGTATTGGCAAAACTCCAATACATGTGGATTCAGCCATACAAATCATGCACTGAAGTTATAATATATGTAACTCCTAAAGCACCAGACCTGAAAAGGCCTTAATCACCAGCTAGATTTTTGTACTGTTGCGTTTCAACAGTCATAACTACTTTTTCAATGACGCAGTTGTATGTTTTGAGGGGAAGGTTTGCATTATATATATATATATATTTTTTTTTTTAAATTTTGATCAGGAAAAAAGTGTTTTCAATGTGCCCTGCCCACAGGCTTCCTATGCAGAGAACCCAGGGACTACAATAGGACCCCTGGGCTGATTGTATAGATATTCCCCAGGATCCATCGGACACTGAGAACCCTGGTGACTCGATAGGGCAGAGGAATCCTCTTTGATTATGCCATGGTCACAGGCCGGGGAAATCATAGTCTTATATGGTAGGGATTGGAGGCCTTCTCTGGTCCCTGCTGTTCACATAGACAAGTCTAGGAACAAAGCAGTTAAAGTGGTTTTCTTGTTACAAAGATCATATCTGTAATGATGGAGACAGTAAAAATAAGAGCTTTTGCAATAGGTTTGTATTACCTAAATCATTTAGTATAGCAGCTATCAACTAATGTGTAAGGCTAGGTCTACACAGCATTGGACAAAAACGACCGAAAACCCAAAACAAAAACGTTCATAAAACTGAGTTTTTTTGTCCATTACCTATCAAAATCAGCTGAAAAAACGCCTGTTTTTTGACACGTTTTGCATTTTTTTGGTGCATTTGATAGATTTGTTATGCATTTCTGCAAAAAATGCGCAAAAAATGTCCAGCGCTTTATATGGACTCCAATAGTAAATTTTCAGCCCTGCTCAGTCGTTTTTGCAATGTTTCAAACAACGACCAGCAAATAAAACTAGCAGAAGACGTTCCGTGGAGAGA
>JAODAL010078588.1:0-12860 GCA_025379985.1 Phyllomedusa bahiana | reverse complement strand
GGTTTGGGGAAAACCATTGTGGAGGAGGTCGGGTTGTATCCCATGAAAAAGGGATCTTGTTAGATTTCTTTTTGTGCCACAAAACCGAGATCTAGCTGCTGCCCTCCGAGGACCTCCATGTGGCATAGGGGACCTTTGGGCCCCAGATGGGCCTCCCATTTGCCATATATTGTGAATTGGGGGTTCTTCACCCGGAGCATCCCCCAAGAGCGTTATAGGAAGAGTTTAAACCCGGGTTGATGCCCCATTCTTGCACAAGTGCAAGGGTGGTGGGGGGCGACAGAAATAAAGTCCATAGAGAGATAGAGAGAAGACTATCTGGAGGTAGTGGAATCGAGGGGGAAGTGGGGACCATGCCCTTTTGGGGAGTACCTCAAAGGAGAGCGCCTCCTACCCCGGGAAACCCCCCGAAATGTCCGAAAGGAACAGATCCCCCCCCACCATGGCCGAGCAAAAAACCCTGATGATAGGGGGCAGGAGGGGGGTACAAAAAAACTAAGTCAAGGAAACCGGGAGGCCAGGTGGAACCGTTCTCGCATGTTCCCAGATAAAAAGGGTAAACCCTGACGGGCCTAATAGGTGGCCCTAAGGGGGGGGGCCCTAGATGCCAGAGAAAAGATTTTTGGGGTGGTTTGGGGCTAACCAGAGTCTCTCCACCTCCACCCCATCTAGCTATGACCTCGAGCCGCCCACGCGGAATTCGGCGGAGATGGGCACCCCCCAAGTAGTAGTAAAGGGAAAATTGGGTTACTCCCAACCCCCCTTCCCCTGCTCGCCCCCAAGAACCCTTAGCTCTCTTGGCCTACCTGTGAAAATAAAGGAAAGAGGGGGTGCCTGAATGGCCAAACTCCCCCCATAGGGATAGGATTGGGAGTGTTAAAATAAATACAGTAATTTGGTGAATTGTCATTTGACTGCTTTTGATCCTGCCAAAAATTGAGATAGGTAGGGAGTGCCATTTCAAAGAAGAGATTTTAACTCCCAAAAATTTGGGGCGGGAATTTAGCCTGGTAAGGGTGTTATCTTCTTTTATCATACCCCCTAAGTATTTAAGGGACTGGGCCCTCCCCTTTTTTAAGGAAAATTACATTTGGGGGGGTTCTAGTACCCCAGGGGGCAAGTTGATGGGGGCTTCTGTTTTTGCAGTATTGCCTTGTAACCTTGAAAAAGAGCCCCAAAAACCGCTCTAGGAGGGCAGTAAGGAGGAGAGGAGATATGTGGTTCGTCAGATTTAAAAGGATGTCATCGGGAAAAAGGAAGTTTAAACCCTTTTCTTTCACCCTAACCCCCAAATATGGGATGCGCCTGATTGCTGCCGAAAAGGGGTCTATGAAAGGCGAACGAAATTTGGGAAACAGGGGCCCCCGGGGCCTGTCCGTTTTAATTAAAAGGGATCAGGGGGGTTGGTGGGGTAATTTTAACAGTGCAGAAGGGGAAGTGTATAGGTTCCTGATAGCCGTCATGAATGGACCCTTAAAAGGGAAAGGTTCAGGTTTTTAAAAGAGGAAGGCCACCCCAGCCGGAAAAGGCCCTTTTCGCGCCGGGTAAGAAGCGCCTTTCTGATTGTGATTGGACCCTCACAAATCGATGGCCCTTCCTGGGGGGCACCTTCCCTTGACGGGAGGGAACAAATCCCATTGGGTAATTTTTGACCAGCGGGGGTAGCCAGATCCAAAAACCTGTTGGGCCAATAATTAGTGAAAATTTTTAGGTCCAAATTTTCAGGGGGCTATGGCCTATAGCTCGCACTGTCAGCTGGGTCCTTCCCCACTTTGTGGATGAGTGTGAGATATGAATGCGACATGGAAGTAGGAATTGAGGAGCCCACTAAGAAAGAGTTAAAGAGGGATAACATGTAGGGGGCCAGGATCCCTGCAAAGGTCTTGAAGTATTGGTATGGGAGGCCGTCCGGCCCCGGAGCCCTACCCGAGGGGAGTTCCTTCAACACCCCCATCAGCTCCTCCATTGTAATGGGGGCATTGAGAGAGTCCAACGCTTCTGGCGGGAGCCTAGGGAGGGGGAATGACTGCAGGAAGTCCCTAATTAGTTGCCTCGATTCCACCTCTTGCCCCGGGAGTTCCGACGGTAGGGAGTAGAGTTTGGAGAAAAATTCCGAAAAAATCTTAGCAATGGATTTGGGGTCGTAGAAGAGGGTGCCATCTCTGCTTCTTAGTGCCTGCGGCATGGAGGTCACAGTCCTGTCCCTCAGCTGTCTGGCTAACATCGAATATGGTAACAAGGCACATACAAAGTATCGTTGCCTAGAGTATAATAGCAATCTCTCAGTGGAACGAACTGCAATATCTTTAAGCTCCTTTCGTATGGCCTCCATTTGCCTCAACGTAGAGACCGTTGGCGCCTGATTCATACGTCTCTGCAGTGTCTGAAGGCGACTCCTCAGAGTGGACTTCCTAAACTCGTAGTCCCTCTTAATCCTAGAACCCAAGGCAATGCATTCTCCCCTAAAAACCCTCTTATGAGCCTCCCATAAAGTAGCCATCGAAGCAACAGATCCCTCATTCATCTCGAAATAGGATGTCAGGGACTCCCCGAGCTTCTCCCTATGAGTTGAATTTCTGATGAGGGACTCGTTCAGTCTCCAGTGAAATGATCTTGCAATGGGGGCTTGAAAATCCAGGTCAACCATGACTGGGGCGTGATCCGACCAGGAAATCGGCTCAATAGCAGAGCTCGATACCATTCTCAGCGTTGGGATGTTCCCAAAAAAATAGTCCAAACTGGTGTTGTGTTTTTGTGGGGGGGGGGGGGGGGGAAAGAAGGTGTACTCTCTGTCTCTGGGGTGATTAATACGCCACAGATCGAACAGACCCTGCCCCCTGGTGAGTTTATGAAAAGCAGCAGATACTCTGGCCTGTGGTGCCCCTACCAACCTCCCTCCCCCCGCACAGCGGTCCATCACCTCAGAAAACACTAAATTAAAGTCCCCTCCCACAAGGACTGCCGAGGAAGGGAGACCAGAGAGCTTGAACAGGACCCTCTTTAGGAAGGATAACTGAGCTACATTGGGAGTGTAGATATTACAGAGCAGAATGGCCCTATTGTAGAGAGAGGCCTGCAGGATGATGAAGCGACCTGCTGGGTCAAGGATGGAGTTGCGCACCTGCAGAGGGCAAGATTTGGCTACCATTATTGCTACCCCGGCTTTTCCAGTCTGGCTATGTGCATTAAACGTGACCGGGTAGTTATGTCTAGCAAAAGCTAAGGAGCTCCCTGGTTTAAAGTGCGTCTCCTGTAAGAGGACTGTGTCCGCCCGCAAAGCCTTACATTCCCTAAGGGCCAGGCTACGTTTGGCATTGGAGTTGAGGCCCTTCACATTCAAGGTTAGGACTCTATGAGAGGAACCCTAATTGTAGCTAGATGGGAGGACATGAGCACCAAGTCAAGGGACCACGGGCGCAGGGCCCACGAGTGAACTTGTGCAGCTACAGGAAAAGACACAGGAGGGAGGGGTAAGACAAAGATTAGACACAGACACTGACAAAACCAGACAACGAAGAAATTACCCTAGAAAACCAAACAGATGGTATACAACTAGAGAGAAGGGGCAAGGGAACACCCTTAGCCCCGTATCCCCAGTTCTGGAAGGAAAGAGGTATGTGAAGCAAAAGCTACACTTAATGGGATCTAATTGAGGCTCCCCGGGTAGACGTCCCCAATCAGGGCCCACCCCTCTTAAAACACTAATGGAACCGGAAGTCTAAGACCACCTAAGGTGGAAAACGGGAGCGATAACGACTTGAGTCCAGTAGAGAAACCCAAAGAAGAGCCGAGCAAAAGAACACATGGTATTCCAAAATGACCCCCAATATAACCCGAGATAAGAACCTAGGGCCGTCTAGAATATCTGGAGTGACAGTAACAGTGAGGATGGCCCCCGCAGATCAGTCAATGTCCAGTCACATGGAGGGTCCTCCTCAATGAACCGGGGAGCGACGTGGCTTTGGGGGAGATGAGAGATGACCTGGTGTACCCCCCTTGCGAGGAGGCGCCCTCTGCCAGACTGGGGGGGGGGGGGCGCAGGGATGGAGAGGTCCCAGTCCTCTATTTTGGGGATAGGAATCTGCAGCGTTTGGCAGAAGACTGAAAGGTCCTGGAAGGATTCCCATTCCCACTTCCCATTCGCCCTCTCGACATGCTGAAAGGGCGAATGGGAAGTGCCACCTGTATGGTATGCGGTGCTCCTGTAGGACTGATAGGAGGGGTTTCAGATGCCGTTGCGTCTGGAGGGTGATTCATGAGAGGTCCTGGAAGAGCTGGATGGAGGAACCTTGAAATTTCACGGAACTGGCACCCCTAGCCTTCTCCATGACCACCTCCTTCAATTGGAAATCGTGGAAGCAGCAATAACGTCCCTAGGCTGTGGGGATGAGCCCTTCGGACGCAGTGCTCTGTGAGCTCTGTCTAGCTTAAACGTAGGAGGGGAGGAGTCCCCAAGCACCTGAGAGGATAGAGAGTCCAGCGTTGCCTGAATATTTTCATCCCCGAGGCTCCGGGAGACCCCTGATGCGCACATTGTTTCAGCGTCCCCGGTTATCCAGGTCCTCCAGATGGCGCGCCATACCCTGCATAGTGAATATTTGCGCCGACAGGGCTGGGTGGACCTGGGTCAGGTATTTGCAGGTATCATCATGATCATCCTCCAGCTGCTCAACCCGACATGCTATCATCTTTATATCTTGTCTTAGAGAAGAGACTTCCTCCCTGAAGGCTGCAGTAACATCAGATAAGAGAGCCCGCAGTTCGTCCCGATCAGGGAGCTGCAACATCCTCTCAGCCCATGGTGGAGTGTGGGAGAGATCAGGGCTAATGAGAGTCCAGCACTGGGGCAGGGGAGCCTTACCATGGAGGAGAGCTGTTGTGAGAGTCCCTGCTGCAGGATGGATGGGGGGAGCAGGAGTTCACAGAGTCCCTGCTCTCAATGTGGGCTCCACATGGGGTCCACTGAGGTGGGCTTCCACCCTGCCCCGGGCCCAGGACGGCCTGTCCTTTAGCCTTGGCGGGCGAGCTATGAGGGCCTGAAGCAGCCATGGCCGCGTAGGTGGTGCTGCGCAGGAGTGAGGAGGGAGAGCCTGGCAGGGGCTGCAGATCCCCACAAGATGGCCGGGTGGGAAAAGCGGCTTGTACCTGGTGTGCCTGCGGTCTTCCCTCCTTCTTGTCCAGGCTCTGGGCTGGCAATCCCCAGGCTGCTGCAAAAGCTCTGGTGCCCAGCGGCGCGGAGTGATAGGCGCCGCTGAGGCTGACTGTGCCGGATGGAGCCGGGGTCTCCTCACTGCTCCACGTGGTAATGGCGCCTGCACCGGATCAGGCGCGGGAGCTGCAGACAGTCAGGCTCTGCGGAGGAAGGTGTCCAGGGCTGTCGGTGTCCGCGTCGGGGCTGCGGGGGTCCTCGGCTGCAGGTGAGATCGCCTTTTGCCCATGGATGGGTGCAGGGAGAGGGTCAATTAGCTAGTTTTCGGCCTCTTCATGCGGGAGCTCCTCTTTCACACGTCCATCCCGCTCGGCTTCTGGCCACGCCCCCTTTATTTTTATTTTTAACAGCGCTCACCGTGTTGTATCCATGACCAGTTAGCTTTACTCTCTGGGTCGATACGATTACGGCGATACCCTATTTATATAGTTTTTTAAATTTTGAAGCACTTTTTTTTTTTTTAAAGTGTTTTTATTGTGTTAAATAATATTTATGCATCGCTGTAGTGTGAGAGCCATAAAGTTGTTATTTTTCCATATACAGAGACGTGTAAGGACTTTTTTTTTTGCGGGA
This sequence comes from Phyllomedusa bahiana, assembly GCA_025379985.1. Taxonomy (NCBI): domain Eukaryota; kingdom Metazoa; phylum Chordata; class Amphibia; order Anura; family Hylidae; genus Phyllomedusa; species Phyllomedusa bahiana. The sequence goes on along the minus strand of JAODAL010078588.1, from coordinate 7,078 downwards.
TGAACTGACGTTTTAATTGGTACAAGTTTGGCGTTTTTATATGAGTTTTTGATCGCTTTTTATTCCATTTTATGTGCTGCAGGAAAGTACAAAAAAATCGCAGTTCTGTGACTTTTTTTTTTTAATTAACGTGACAGATTTATAGGGTGGGTCGTTACGCACGTGGCGATACCAACTATGGGTACTTTATTTTTGATCTTTTTTGGGGAGATTGGCGTTTGTAAAGGGGAAAAGGGCGGTGTAAGTGTTTTTAATTTTATTTTTTTGTGTTTTTGTTTTACTTTTTTTTTTTTTTTTACTTTTTCACATTTTTTTTTACATTTCCCCAGTGGGGATTTGTAACAGCAAATCCACACTGGGGAAAATCAATCGTTAGATTGCTGTTTGAATAGGAGACCTGTGCACAGCATTACTACTGTGCACAGGTCGCCATGGTAACTACTGACACCATGCCCACAATGCATTGTGGGCATGGTGACGTCACCAGACTACCCGGATGCTTTCAGAAAGCATCCGGGGAGTCCGGTAAGAGACCGGCGAGCGGCATCTGCGCCGCTTGCTGCGCAGATTGTAGGCAGAGGGAGCTCACTCCTCCTGCCTGCGCCTTCATTATCGCAACCATGACAGGCTGCGGTAATGAAGAGTTAATCACCCGTGCCCGGAGCTCACTCCGGCCGTGGGTGATGGGGCATGAAGTCAGCGGTAATTTATCCCTGGTTCCATGTCACAATCGTGCGCGGCTCGCCCGCAAGCCCGCGCGATCGCCAGGACTTATGCATACGTCCATTTGCAGGAAGTCACTTCCCGCTAGGGCGTATGCATACGTCCAATGTCGGGAAGGGGTTAAACAAGTCATGGCCGCTACAAACTAAAACATTAACATGCATATCAACACAACCAAAAAATATTTTGGGGTTAGTTTTCATTTCAGAATTGTTATTCTGTTTTATAACTATATAACTAGTAAAAAGATTAAAACAGAAAATGTTGGCCCTTTGAAAAGTACAGAGGGAGAGACTATAGAGGGCGATGCGAAAAAAAGGAAACCTATTAAACACTTTTTTCTCCACTGTATTTACCGAGGAGGATGAGCTTCCTGTTGAACAGAGGGATGAGGTAAACTCCAACTTAAAAGTTTCTTGTCTAACCCAGGAAGAAGTGCAGCTCCGCCTGAGGAAGCTTAAAAAAGACAAATCCCCAGGTCCAGGTGGCATACACCCCTGTGTCCTAAGGGAGTTAAGTGATGTCATAGATAGACAGTCCATAAATATTAAGAATAGGGGCCTAAGAACGGGGTATGTCCCAAAGGATTGGCGCATAGCAAATGTGGTGCCAATCTTCAAAAAGGGGTCAAAAAGTGATACAAGAAAATATAGGCCGGTAAGTTTGACCTCTGTTGTAGGTTAAAATGTTTGAAGGTTTTCTCAGAGATGCTATCCTGGAGTATCTCACTGAAAATAAATGTATAACGCCGTTCCAGCATGGGTTTATGAAGGATCGGTCCTGTCAGACTAATCTCATCAGCTTCTATGAGGAAGTCAGTGCTAGACTGGATTGGGGTGAGGCACTGGATGTCATATATCTAGATTTTTCTAAAGCATTTGATATGGTGCCGCATAAAAGGTTGGTAAATAAAATGAGAATGCTTAGACTGGGGGAAAATGTGTGCAACTGGCTCACTAATAGAAAACAAAGGGTAGTAATTAACGGTACATACTCAGACTGGATTGCTGTTACTAGTGGGGTACCACAAGGGTCAGTATTGGGCCCTATCCTCTTCAACATTTTCATTAATGATCTTACACAGGGATTACACAGTAGAATATCGATCTTTGCAGACGATACTAAGCTCTTTAAAGTAATCAACACAATAGAGGATAATGTGTTATTACAAAGGGATCTGGATAAGTTGGAGGCCTGGGCAGGGAAATGGCTGATGAGGTTTAACACAGATAAATGCAAGGTTATGCACATGGGGAGGAAAAATCCATTACATGACTACATGTTAAATGGAAAAAGGCTGGGTAAAAGTGACATGGAGAAGGACTTGGGAATCCTGGTGGACAGTAAACTTAATTGTAGCAGCCAGTGTCAGACAGCAGCTGCCAAGGCAAATAGGATCATGGGGTGCATTAAAAGGGGCATAGATGCACATGATGAGAACATTATTCTCCCATTATACAAGTCACTGGTTAGACCACACATGGAATATTGTGTACAGTTGTTGGGCCCAGTGCACAGGAAAGACATTGAGAGCTTGAACAGGTACAAAGGCGGGCAACAAAAATAATAAAAGGACTGGGTGTGACTACAAAAACCCAGAAAGATTAGCAAGATTGGGGTTATTAGTTTTAGAGAAAAGACGGCTTCGGGGGGACATAATAAATATGTTTAAATACATCAAAGGTCAATATAGAGATCTCTCCCAAGATTTATTTATACCAGGGCTGTATCTAGAACAAGGGGACATCCTCTACGTCTTAAGGAACGAAAGTTTCTACATAAACATAGAAAGGGATTCTTTTCTGTAAGAGCAGTGTGACTGTGGAACTCTCTGCCAGAGGAAATTGTCATGGTGAATTCACTGACGGAGTTCAAAAAGGGTTTGGATGCATTTCTGGAGTGTAATAATATAACAGGTTATAGTGTCTAGGATTCTGGAGAGGTGTCATTGATCCAGGGATTTTTCCGATTGCCAGATTGGAGTCAGGAAGGAATTTTTCCCTAAAATGAGGACAATTGGCTTCTACCTCATTGGGGTTTTTTGCCTTCCTCTGGATCAACACCTTAGCACAACAGGCCGAACTGGATGGACGTCTGTCTTTTTTTTTTCGGCCTTACAAACTATGAAACTATGAACAATTTCCATGGATCGGGGATTCCACTACAGGGAATCAAAAAGTGGGCAAGTCAGTGCCTATCACTGTATAAGGAACAGAGAAAGGTATTGGAAAAGTAGCAACTCTTACTGTGCTTAAGTTGGACAGTAAGAGTGTTGGAGATCAAGAAGTATTAGAACAGTACTTTAGTCAGTCATTAGCGCAGGTTTTAGACTTGGTACGCATTTCTGACCATAAGGGGGTGATAGCTTCAGGTCTCGACTTTTGTTTCTTTAGAGGAGTGGAGTTGGGTGAAGAGAGTAGCTCCCAGGATAAAAGTAGGTCCTTGGCCATAGAAGGAGTGGAGCAAATTGACGTGATGTTGACTCTGGTGACGATCAACTTAACCTGGAAGCCCCAATGATAGCTTATATTTTGATCACGTATAATTGTGGTGTAGTTCTCTCCTTTTGTTTTAGCATTGTTAAGGCCAAGAGGTCAGGAAAAATTGAGATATTAGCAAATCTTTCAAGGAGGGTTGCTTTGCCTCGCAGGGCTCTCAGAAAATTGTCCTTTGTTCTGAAGAAGTGGATCCTGGCGATTACGTCTCGTGGAGTAGATGGAGGTAGGTGTTTGGATTTTGGTAATCGATGAATACGATCTATTTCTAGATCAGTTTGGGATTTATCTGGCAGGGCAGTAGCTAAGAGGTCAGTTAAAAAAGGAGCAAGAGCATCGTTGGTGACAGACTCTGGAACTCCTCTTATACGAATAGTTTCTTCTTGATCTGTCCTCCAAATCTAATAGTTAAGCAGGCATTTTCTGTACTACTTCAAGCTCTGCGTTGGCATTGATCAACAAATTGTGAGAGGTCGTCAGTTCAGCCATCTTTTTTTCGACATGGTCCGTCCTGGAGACCAAGGCTTTGACATCTGCCTTGAATTCTGGGATCATTTGTTTAAAGTCACTCTGTAAATTTTCCCAGAAGGAAGAAAAGTGTTTCAACATAGTGTGCTCCATCAGCGAGGTTTGTGCCAACTCTGTCTGTGGATCCATATCTAAGGATTCAGAGCGTGTTGGAGAGACTGACAATTGAGAGAAAGGATTTGGAGACTCTAGGGTTTGTAGAGCCGGTGAGGTGTGCTGAAAAAACTCTTAACTTTGCGGGTTTTATTTTTGGGGTCTTTTTTGCTGCATTCTTCATCCTTTTCTTTTTTAAGGAGAGAGGACATGAGCTGATATAGGTATTTATACTTTTTTTTGTTTCTTTTCCGACTGCCTGCTAGCGTCTGAAAAAGATATTCTGGAGGGCCAGAGAAGAACCGGGAACCAAGCCTTAAACTAAATGTGTTACAGGGTTGATCTCAGAAAGATATATGTTTGCAGAGATGTCACAAACTACAGGATTGGTTGTGGTGTTTCTTGCTGGAAATATAAAGCTGAGGTATGATGAGAAAGTGAGATGTCCCTCTGATTCCGGTATTTATCCCAGGTAAGCAGAGCAAGGAATGAACTGCAGTTGGATGCAAGTAAATGTTGCCAAAATGGCGCCAAAAAGAAAACACAGGGGACAGACAGCGACTCTTCAGAAGTTGCAGGGTTAATAGCAGTGCTCACAATTGAGTATATAACACTGATGCACCATGGAACAATAGATTTGCAATGAGAAGCTGATAATTGTACCAGAAAGGTGAAGCACGGGAGTATCTGCAGTTAAGTGTAGGCAGAGGATCCCAAAATGGTGTCCGCAGCCAGGGGCCCAGAGCAGAGGAGACAGACAGCTTCTTAACAGGGGCACAGTGCTCTAAGAAGTTGTTAATGGAGGAGCAATGTCTCGCCCTTATAGATATTGTGAAGTGCCCTCTAATTATCCCTCTCTGGGTTCTTGTGTACTCACGGGCCCCGCGTTACACTCTAATGCTGGGAAGTCCCACGTGGCAGAGACTGCGTCCGTTGCACCCGGGGTAGGGTAGAGAGAAGCTGCTGACCGTGCAAATAGCCGTCGTCGTCCTCTGCACAGACACTCCGACCACACTTCACTGCAGGTGCGGCGTGGCGCGAACTTTTCCGTCCTCCGGCTGTCTCACAGCGCCTCCGGGCCTCTCCTAACTTCAACCCAGACGTCGCTGCCGGCTCAGGATTTTTGGGTAAACACCCTCTCCTCTTCCTCCGGGAGCTTTCCGGTCCCAGCCAATGTTTATTTGGCTGCAAAATTAGGCTTAGGTGAGCCGCTTATGAAGATCTCCAACGGAGCTCCTGAGTTAGGCGTCCGGCGCCATCACACGCTAGGCCACGCCCCCCAAATTCTGAGCTTATTTCTGACCTTTTTCAGAATCATCCATACCTTACGAGGCGAGATCTTGCATGGAGCCCCAGACTGATAAAGATCGATAGTCCTCATGTGTTTCGTCCATTTTCTAATAATTGTGGCAACAGTTGTTACATTCTCACCAATCTGCAGCCCATCCCAGTCTTGTGCAGGCCTACATTTGTCCCTGGTGTCCTTGTACAACTCTTTGGTTTTGGCCATGTTGGAAAAGTCGGCGTGATTGATAGACTGTGTGGACAGGTGCAATTAATTTAGGTAATGAGTGCAGAGTAAAAGGGCTTCTTAAAGAAAAAGTAACAGGTCTGTGAGAGCCAGAATTCCTGCTTGTTGGTAGGTGATCAAATCAATGTAAAAAATCATACAATGTGATTTTCTGGATTTTTTAAAGATTTTGTCTCCCACAAATGAAGTGTACCTACGATAAAAATGTCAGACCTCTCCATTGTTTGTAGATGGGAAAACTTGCAAAATTGCTGGTGTATCAAATACTTATTATTTACTTATGGGTTGGTTGGTGCAACTTGTGGCAAACCAAGTCTTGCCGCAAGTCTCTACTCCCGATAGGTGAGAGGTCGGTTTTCAGCCTAAGCAGGTGGCAGTCATCATTCAACACGGGTAGTTTGTGTGAGCCCTATAACCAATGTTGAACTGTGAAATTTCACAGTTTTAATCTCAACCAGGACAGTTCTTTTAAAACGCAGACATTTCTCCTGCCCGTCCATTTTTATTGCAGCTGTTCAATGTCATCTACAATCACTGAATATAAGTACTGTCAGACATGGTAACCCCAAATAAAGCCAGTCTTTGATATATTAATGAAATAAACATTTTATAAAAAAAGTTAAATTTACATAAAGCACAATTCTAAAATAATAATAAAAAAAATCATGACATATATCCCTTATTTCCTAGATGAGAATCCATTCTCAATTCCATTCTTAAGTTCCTCCCTGGAATATGAACCTTGTTCTAGCAGCTTTATTAGGTTCCTCTTCTGAACCATAAATAGAGTGCAAATCTAACTTTAAAGACCACCTTCCTTCTTGCCAACACAACAGGTAGAAGAGAAGGCGCAATTAAAGCAGTTTCTTGTAAACCACATTATTTAACGGTTCTAGAGTAAAAAAAATTATCCTTGAACCCAATCCTTCATTTCTACCAAAGTTGTGTCAAAGTTCCAGTGCCAATAGGAAATTAATCTACCTTCCTTCTGCCCTAACCCTTCATCTGCAAAGGAAAGGGAATTCTCTAGGGCATAGGGTCTCCAAGAGACTAACCGGTTCATGTAAAGGGACAAACTTCTTGTCCAATTTCAAGAGGTTAATAAAGGTCACAAAGCAAGTAAAATTACAATTGTAAAATGGATTAGCTTACCATCTCCACGTGTTACTAACTTAAAGACCAATCATCACCACCTTTGTGGAGGACTCATTCTACCTTTGCCATAGTCATCTCATGTGTCAGCACATGCCTCCACTGAAAAGATATGCAGTGCTGCTACTTGGGTCTAAACCTTCTGCCTTCTTTAAGCATTATAAGCTTGTCCTTTGGCTGGAAAGTATTATCTGTGGTTGCCCCCTCCACATCCACTGAGTTTGTATTTAAGATGGTCCTCCACTTAATGGGCGTTGGAGTGATGTAGGGAAAAGATGAAAATTACACTCATTGGTTATCCAATTTTCGTGTAATTTCAACAAGGGCCTAGTTTTTTCACACCTTATTTATGTTTAGCTTTTTCAACAAACTAGAGGTGCACCACTTTCTTCTTTTCCTCAGTAATTGAGGAGGTCACAGCGAGGGAATCTTTTATCTTCTGGTTCCAGGTCATTTCCTGTCCCAAGAGGTGGGGATACCCTCCAGGTATGGTGTGGATTTTACATGAAAATCCAATTACCGATAATGTAATTTTCTCTTTATACATTGTATATTC
>JAODAL010078587.1:0-12861 GCA_025379985.1 Phyllomedusa bahiana | reverse complement strand
TACTGGCCAGACCCTAAATATGAACAATGCAACCTTCTTTTTAGAGACAGGGACAATGCAAAAATAGATAATCTAAATTTGTGTGTGAACGAGAACATATAGAAAACACCACATGTAATTGATATATCGAACAGAGAGCTGACTGAGACCGAGGTAGTACTATTAAATAAAGGGTTATCATTTGTCCCCGACACCCCCTTCAAGATATTTGATTGGATTAAGGATCTGCATTTATTTGTCCGGCGCCTTAAATGGAAAAAGTTCTTTAGGATCCGGGATAACAAGGAATGCATGGAATTGGGCATTGATTATGATGAATTAACTGATGTAAGAACTTTGGCCTCTCTACTGGATAAGAATGAGCTAGATCCATCTGAAGGCCCATTCTCCACTTGTCGTCTAAAAAGTATTAAGACCCCCCACTTAATAACACGAATATTGATGTATTTGTAGAAGTGGTAAGTCATGCCTTTGAAAAAATTGCTACAGGGATAAAGTATAAGGATCATAATTTATCCAAGGAACAATATATAGCTTTACAGGCATTAGAGAAAGATCAAACAATTATTATAAAACCATCTGACAAGGGGGGGAATCTAGTTATCCAGAATTATGGTGACTATAGGGACATGTGTTTGCAGGTCCTGAACGACAAAGTAGGTTATGGCAAACTAGAAGGTGATCCTACAACAAGGTTTCAGAAGGATTTAAAAATATTATTAAAAAACGCATTAGAAGAAAAACTCATTAATGAGAGCGAGTTTAACTTTCTCTTTCCTGAATCTCCTCAGCTAGCCACGTTCTATGGACTCCCGAAGATCCATAAGGGATTGGATCCCCTCAGGTGTAGACCCATAGTATCGGGGATTGGTAATCTTACCCAGAATCTGGGCCTATATTTGGACCAAATATTAAGACCTTTTGTATTAGCATTACCCTCGTACATCAGGGATACAATGGACCTCCTAGCAAAACTAGAGGATATTACCCCTGGAGGAAGGGGGCCAAAAACTTTCCGTAAAACGTTGGGGCCCGCTAACATTCTTTTCCCTTAAGGGGGGGTTAAGGGCGCTAGATTTTTTTTTTCCTTGCTACCCCGGATCAATTCAAACCCGTCAAAACCCAGTTTGTGGGGATCTCAGGGATTTTGGGCGGACCAAAATTTAAATTTCCTGTTCAAGGGTTTGCATAAACCGGGGGCACTGCCAGGGAAAAAGTAGTCCCCCCGGTCGATTGCTAAGGTCAAAACAATCGATTTGACCTTAACAACGGCTTAACAACCAACTGGAGTCCCGGAGTCGATTGCAAAACTCTTATAAACTGCCCTTAGCTGAGGCCTTAAAAACCCCGGCCCTTAACGAACTGTTAGCGACTTCACAACGCAGTAAATTATGGGCCCCCAGGGGAAGGGAAAAAGGGCCCCCCCCAAAAGTAATTATACGCCCCCCCCCCGGGTAGGGGGTTTAAACTTAAATATCTCCCAGAAAGTAGGTGTGTTTTTTATGTCCCCCAGCAGGTTATGGGCAGGTTAGGGATCCCCCAGTGGGTATAAGGAAAGGGGTTATGGACCCTTTCAGTGGGTTTATATGGGCGGGTTTAAAGGTCCCCCACAGGTATATGGGCTTTTTGGGGCCCCCGCAGGTATATAGATTTTTATGGGCCCCACAGCCCCTTTGTAAAATTTGGGTAGCTTATAGGCCCCCACACACATATGGGGAGCTTAAAAGGCCTCACAGCACAAAATTGGGGTAGCTTATAAGGCCTCACAGCCCAAAAGAAAGGAAAGTTTATAGTTTCCCCCCTGCCCCGGATATAAGTAGATAATAGCCCCCCCCCCTGCACATAGGGACAAAAATTTTAAAGCCCCCCTCCCTCACATGGGGGAACATAGATAAAAGCCCCCCTCCCTGAAACATATAACTTAATAAAAACCCCCCCCCTTTTTCCCTCAAAAATTTTAACAAAAGAAAATAGTTTTCCCCTCCCTCACATAAAACAAAAGAAAATTTAGCCCCCCCTTCCCTGCACAATAATATAAATAAAAGCCCCCCTCCCTGCACATTGGACAGTAGGTAATAGCCCCCCTCCCTGCCCAAATAACAGTAGAAAATAGCCCCCCCCCTGCCATATAAAAAGGGGTAAAAAGCCCCCTCCCTGAAACATATAACAGTAGATAAAAAGCCCCCCCCCCTGAAAATATAACAGTAATAATAGCATCCCCCCCACAATATAACAGTGATAATACATCCCTCCCGCACATATAATAGTAGAATAAAAAGAAACCCTCCCTGCAAAATTTTAACAGTAGTAAAGCATCCCCCCCTGCACTTTAAACAATAAAATAAAAACCCATCCCTCCCTGCACAATAACATTTTAATAATAGCCCCCCCCTGCACATAAAACCCGTAGATAATACCCCCCCTCCCCCCACATAAAACAGTAATAATAGGCCCCCTCCCGGCACATTAACAGAGAAAATAGCATCCCCCCCCTCCCATATAACAAAAAATAAAAACATCCCTCCCCCATATAACAGAAGATAAAAAGCATCCCCCCTTTCACATATAACATTAGAAAAACCCCCCCCCCTCACATATAACAGTAGAAAATAGAAACCCCCCGGGCCAAAATAAAACCATAGAAAATTAGCACCCCTCCCTGCACATATAACAGTAAATAATGGGCCACCCCTTTCCCTAAACATATAACAGTAAAAATACCCCCTCCCGCACATATAATAGTAATAAAAACCCCCCTCCCTGCACATTTAACTTTAAAAAAATAGCCCCCCCCCTGCACATAAACGTAAAAATAGCCCCCCCCCTGCACATAAACAGAAAGATAAAACCCCCCCCCCTGCACCTAAACAGTAGAAATACCCCTCCCTCACATAAAACATAAAAATGCCCCTCCCTGCACTTTCCCCATAAAATAGCCCCCTCCCCCGCACATATAACAATGGGATAAAAATTATCCCTCCCTGCACAAAACAGAGAAAATTTAGCACCCTCCCTCACTATAATATAGATAAATACCCCCCCCTCCCTGCCCAATAACAGTAAAATAATAGCCCCCCCCCCTGCCCCAAAAAACAGAAGATAATAGCCCCCCTTTCCCGCAACAATAACAGTAGATAAAAAAGCCCCCCTCCCTGCACATATAACATGGGAATAATAGCATCCCCCCTGCAAAAAAACCCTTTAAGAAAATAGCATCCCCCCTGCACAAAAAATTATGGGATAATAGCCCCCTCCCCTGCACAAATAACATGGGATAATAAAACCCCCCGCAAAAAAAAACAGAAAGAAATAGCTCCCCCCCCGGCCCACAATAATAGTAGATAATAGCCCCCCCCCTGCACATAAAAAGTGATAATACCCCCCCTTTCCCGGGCACATATAAAAAGGAGAAATACCCCCCCTTTCCCTCACATATAACAGTAAAAATACCCCCCTCCCTGCACAAAAAACCTTTAGATAATAGCATCCCTCCCTGAAACATAAACATTAATAATAGCACCCCCCCCGGGAAACATATAAAGTAATAATAGCCCCCCCCCCCTGCACAAAAAATAGAAAAAGCCCCCCCCCTCCCACAAAAAAACATATACAACACCCCCCCCCCCGCACAAAAAACCAATAGTTTAACACCCCCCTCCCTGCACATATAAAAATAATAATAGAAATCCCACCCTCCCAAAATAAAACCCAAGTAATAATAGCCCCCCCCCTGCACATATAACAAAGATAATAGCACCCCCTCCCTCACATATAAAAATAATAATACATCCCTCCCGGGCCCAAATAATAAAATTTAAACCCCCCCCCTCCCTGCACATATAACATAATAATGCCCCCCTCCCTGCACTTAACATAATAAAAACCCCCCCTCCCGCACATAAAACATAATAATAGCCCCCCCCCTGCACATATAACAAAAAAAAAATTAAAAAAAAAAACCCCCCTCCCTGCCCCAATATAACGGGTAGTTTAATAGCATCCCTCCCGCACATATAACAAAGATAATAGCACCCCTCCCCTCACATATAAATAGAAAAAATACCCCCCCCCCCTGCACATATAACATTATATAATACCCCCCCCTCCCTGCACAAAAATAACTTAATAACACCCCCCTCCCTGAAACTATAACAATAAAACACCCCCCCCCTCACAAAACAATAGAAAATTACCCCCCCCCCCGGCACATATAACAATAGATAATATCACCCACATGAATAGCGCAATTTAAAAGTAATCCCCGGACAGCACTTACCTGACCCCCGCCCCCCTGCCCCCCCTTTTCCGCTGTCGCGTTCCGCTGCCCCCCTTTTTTCCCCTTCGGGCGTGTGACCCCCACCCCCCCGGCGCCGGAAACGGGGGATGAGGGCGCTTTTGGCCCCCGGGGCCTGTTTTTACACTCCGCCGCCACAGAGCCGCATCCTGCCCCTGCGCCACGTTTACTCCGGGGGAGTTTTCTCTGCTCCGCTGAAGCATCTAACGTTTTGGGGCGCCCGGGCGGAGGGCACTTTCATTTGCCCCCCGCCCCCGCCCCCCGTCCCCAGCTCCTAAGCCGCTAACCATAGCTTGCGACGGAAAGGGGCTTGGGACCCAACATGGGCCGGGGGATAGGGGCGGCCCGGGGACTAAGGGAAACCCCATTGCGCCCATTAAAAATTTTCGGGCTCCGGGCTGGTGGGAGAAAACCATTGTTTCTTCTCTGATTTTGGGGGATATAATCATTGTCGCCCTGGGGGGGCGTTACATCTATGATGACACATTATTTGGCGGGAATCAAAAAAAAATTTTTGGTGTCCTTTGGGGGATGGGCCTCAACACTAATACCATGGTTTTGAATTCACTTTACGAAAAAAGGAAAAGACGTTTATGTTTTTTTGGATATCTAAATTAGGGGGGGGAAAAAAAATTTGGAAATTAAAACACAGCATTTTTAAAAACCACTGCGGGAAAAAGCTTATTACATGGCAGACGCACACCCTACCCCCCAAAGGTCAATATACGAGGCCCGGGAAAGGAATTTTTTCCTCCCCGGAATTTTAAAAAAAAACGGAGGGGCCCCAAACACCCAAGGGTTTTTAATAAAAAGGGGAATACCGAAACCCTATTCTGAAGGGTGAAATATGAAACAAGCCCTAAGTGTTAATCGCAATACCTTTTTTAAAAAACAAAAACAAAAAAAAAAAACAATAAATTGGAAATGATTCCCCTATGACTGGCACCCTGGGGGGGCAGGAAAATCCTTGAAACATTCGGGCCCAAATTTCTTCTACGGACCCCTAATTTTGGGGGTTTTTGATAATCCACACCCGGGTGATTACTTTTAGAAGGGGAAAGGGAAAATTTAAAGGGGACAAAAATTTGGTAAAATACCACTTGGGTCCCCCCCCCCGAAAGGACTTTTTTTAAGATCCCAAAAGTGGCATGTAAAAAATTGGGCCAGTAAACCGAAAATATACCCCAAGGGTTAGAAAATTTTTTTTGGGGCCCTTTAAAGGGCGAAAAAAAAATTAAAATATCTATTTTCCCCCAACGTAAATAAAAAGGGGGGTCATATATGGGCCACAGCACATGCCCCGTTGTGTATGGGGGAAAGACCAAAAAGAATTTAGGGAAAAGCCCCTGGAACATGGGGGAGATGTGGAGCCTAAAGGGATACACCTGGGGCAAGGCATTTTATTTTGGGCCCCATGGGGGAAACCCCTCGGATTTTTAAATTTTCTTTTCGGGAGGTGCTGAACCCAAACCCCGGAAAAGGGGGGAAATTTTAAAGGGGAAATTTTACAAAAAAAAGAAACCTTTTTGGATAAAACCAGCTAAAAACTTTTAAAACCAGGATTCTAAATAAAAAAATACATTTTTTCCCAAATTTATCGGAATTTTGTATATATTGTTTCATTCATCTGACTTTTTTAATAAAAAATTTTTTTTTTTTTGTTAAATATGTAAAAAAGCTCTACCTATAAATTTGGGTTTTAAAATTTTATAAATTATTTTGACACATTTTTTTAAAACCAAACTTCTAGTATTTCCCTTTTTTTAGAAACCCTTTTGGGCCTTTTTGAATATTTTTTTGGCCCTATATATTATCTGTCTTATTAAAGGTTTTGGTAACTTTTTCGCTGCCGCATTTTATTTTCCCAAAACCCCGGGAATTATTCCCAAATTTTAAGGCATAAAAACCCATATGCCATAGTATTACAATGGTGGGAGGGGTTCGACGTAAAAAGCTACAAAAAACTTTCCCCTTTTTAGCCCTTTTTGATAGGTATGTATTTCCCCCCGGGTTGGAAACCTCTATTTTTTACATGTCTGTAAAAGGTGCTTGTGGTTTTTTAAAACCTGTTTGGATAACCGCGCACCCGCGGCTTTTTCCCGGATCCCGCCGGAAGTAATGGCAAAGGGGTCCAAAAACCCCGGGCCAATGACAGCCTGCGCGGCCAGTTTCCTGTTATTTCCCCCGGGGGGGAAGTTATGTGGAAAATGGGGAGGGCGGGACGAGTGTGGCGGGAAATCAAGCGCCCCGGTAAATGGGCGGGTTTAAGGGTTTTAAACTATATAAGTGTTGAAAGGGTGGAATATCTTTTTCCACCCAAAAACAATTTGGAAACCCACCTATGGGCCAACACAGGGTCATGCAAGTATTTTTAATTGACCCCGGGGGGGGGTATTTTGGCTACGTTATTTTGGGACCCTCATAAATTTGGTCCCATAATTTTCCTGATAAAACCCTTGAACATTTAGGAGAAACGCTTCAAAGAATTTTTTGAGTTTTTTGGGGTCACGTACCCAAAATTGGGGGGCAAACAACCCACCTTAGATCCAACAAAAACGAAAATCCTGGGTCCACATTCATGGGAAACTATTTAAAATAAAGTGTTTTTGCTATAACAATAGTCAAAATACCTACCTATTAAAAAAATATCTATGTAGAAATCCCGTTTGATGGTAACAGTTTATATTTACATATTGTATTATTATACACAGTGTCAATAGGGTTATATAGGGATTTATAGGGTGTAGTTAGGTTCCAGGTGGGGGCGCCCTTGTTGGGGCGATCACTCCACATATGCTTTCTATTTTTAGGAGTAGGTTATTTAGAAATATGTAGGGTCTATATAGGAATTTGTTAGGTCTTTTAGTGTATGAAGTAAAAGTTATATTTTAATACTATTTAGCGCTAAGTGATTCTTTGCTGTTGATTTTTTGCTTAAATTGTTGTATATCACTGGCCGTTGTATTGGGGGTTGGTGTTGCCCAGTAACTGTAGACACCAGGTTGTTTTACTATATCGGGAACTACTTAGCATCTCGCTAGTCTTCCGCGTTACCCCCAGTAGGTTCGGGAGCTTCCCAGTCCTATCTTTTGGTCTGGTATACTCCCTAGTTCAGACATCTTCAAACTGCGGCCCTCCAGCTGTTAGAAAACTACAACTCCCATCATGCCCACTGTTATATATGCTATAAATGCATGATGGGAGTTGTAGTTTTCCAACAGCTGGAGGGCCGCAGTTTGAGGATGCCTGCCCTAGTTTGTTAGGTAATTCTACTTTAGCGTACTCTGCAGGGTGTTATTTCCTGCTTAGGAGTTTCTCCTCCGTCCTTTTTCCTTTTTTTTTTCTTTCTTTCTCTTCTCCCTCCCCTTTCTTCCCTTCTTTTTCTTCTTTTCTTCGGGCGGGTCTCAGGACTTGGTTTTTCACCTCCACCCCTGGGCGTTAGATGGGAGACCTCAGTATAGCCTCATACAACGCCAAGGGCCTCAATGTCCCCTCGAATGCGATCTCAAATACTGTACCACTTCCATCACAAAAGGGTTCAGATCTTGTGCCTACAGGAAACCCACTTCAAAACGAACTCAGCCCCTGTTATCAAAAATAGGTACTACTCTCATTGGCATTTTGCTAATTTTTACCACTCGAAGAGTAGAGGGGTTGCGGTGGCCATTCATAAGTCCTTGCCACATAAGATCGAGAGCTGTGTTGTAGACAAAGAAGCCAGATATCTCATACTCACCCTTTCCGTTCAGGGACACTTGTTCACCATAGTGAACGTTTATGCCCCAAATCATGGTCAGGTATCCTTTTTGCTAGAACTCTTAGACATCCTACATCTTCATGCGAAAGGCACTCTGCTGTTCTGCGGGGATTTTAATCTCACCCTTGACCCTGCCATAGATAACTCTACTGGCCAGTCCTCAGATGCCTACTCAGCCATTAAGAGGGTCATGAAAGCCCTGTTGAGATTTCAGCTTTGTGATGGTTAGAGACTTCAGCACCCTACAGACAGGGACTACAGTTTCTCACCCACACAACACCTATAGCAGGATTGATTTCGTCCTCCTACAACATAGCGCTCTCTCGGGGTTGAGAACCACTTCCATTGGAAGTATACTCTGGTCCGATCATGCTCCAATTTTTACTACACTCCATCTACCCGCCTCGCCTAATTTGGCGAAATCCTGGAGACTAAATGAGGCCTTACTGTTTGACTCAGTCTGCTTGGCAGATATGCAGCAATCCATTGAACACTTCGTATCTGACCACGAGAGAGACTCCACAACCCCCATAGTGCAGTGGGAGGTATTGAAATGCGTGTGAAGTGGCATTTTAATTAACATGGAAGTAGACTTAAAAAAAGCTCGTACGGCAGCTGTCGCACAGGCCCTCCAGAAGGTCTCCTCCCTGGAGCTATTACATAAACAGGCCCTTTCGCCTTCTGTTCTCCAGTAATTGTTATTAGCAAGGCTCAAGGTTCGCAGATTCTTCGACTCCTCTTGGGGCAAATTAGTCCAAACTTATCGTAGCAAGCTCTATGAGTATGGCAATAAAAGTGGGTACCTGTTAGCTAAAGCCGCAAGGGATCACATGTCAGCTTCCTTCATTTCAAGTATCAAGACTCATTTAGGCACTATCGTACATACGACTAACAACATAGCTAAGAAGTTAAATTCCTACTACTCTAAGCTCTATCATTTGCCCCCCAACCCTTCTGTTCCCTCTTCCTCGCAATCAGACTACCCGCTCCCCCTAAGACTTTGCCAGCTGAGGTTGCTAATGAGCTGGAACTCCCTTTTTCTGGTGAGGAATTTGACGTGGTGGTGAAGGGCCTTCCGGGAGGGAAAAGTCCGGGCCCTGACGGCTTCACTGGCAAATTTATGTTGCGGGCCTTTAATTATGTCTCGCCCTCCTTGCCTTTTCCACAGGACTCCATGGGGGGCGCATGTGGCTGTGATTCCCAAACCTGGCAAAGATCCCCAGGCCTGCGGGAGTTACAGATCCATATCCCTCCTGAATGTGGATCTCAAAATCTTTGCCAAACTTTTGGCAATTTGCTTAAATGCTCACCTTCCCATCTTGGTCCACCCTGACCAGGTGGGTTTTGTCCCCGGGAGGGAGGCCAGGGACAACACTTTGAAGACTCTGGACATAATTCAGTATGCGCGCTCGCGGCAGATCCCCATGATGGTCCTGTCATTAGATGCGGAGAAAGCATTTGACAGGATCTCATGGGGGTCCCTGGTTTCAACTTTGGAACATGCTGGGTTGGGCCCTCTTTTCATGGCCAAAATACTGTCCCTCTACCAGGGTCCCTCGGCTATGGTCAGATTGAACGGCTCCCTCTCAGAGTCCTTTGAGATCAAAAATGGTACGAGACAGGGGTGTCCACTGTCTCCTCTGTTATATGTTCTTGTGATGGAGCACTTGCTGGAGTCAATTAGATCCAAATCGGATATCAGAGGAATTCTTATAGGGGGTCGCGAATTTAAATGCCCTGCATTTGCAAACGATCTCTTGATATACCTCAGTGAACCTCACATTTCGCTTCCCTCCCTGATGTCCGAGTTGGCTCGCTTCAGTCGATGGTCCAACTATAAGATCAACTACTCCAAATCTGTGGCGTTGAATGTCTCTATAGACCCCCTGATTCTGGACTCTCTGAGGGACAACTTTCCTTTTTCCTGGCCTGCCGGAGGGATTTCTTATTTGGGGACGTGATTGCCAGCCGATCCCTCACAATTGTTTGAAGCCAATTTTATGCCTATACGTTCAAAAAAAATCATCACTGCTAGGGAGTTGGAGTCGGAAGGACTTCTCCTGGTTTGGTAGGATTAATCTTTTGAAGATTTCTGTCCTCCCCAAGTTACTATACCTATTCCAAACCATCCCAAGTGTCATCCCAGCATCGTTCTAGATTAGACTCCAACGATGTTTCAGTGAACTTATCTGGCACTCGCGTCGCCCGCGGATTCGCAGGGAACTCCTCTCCCGCCCTAAGGCCGCTGGCGGCGTAGGACTCCCTGACTGCATATTGTATTACCTGGCTGCCGCTTACGCCAGATTTCTGGATCTGATTCATGACTCCCATAACAAACTGTTGGTCCAGATCGCACGTGAGGTGAGTCGGTGGTCCCTGGCCTCCCTCCCCTGGGCATTGAACTCCACTTTTTCAGACCCGCGGCAGTTATCTTTCACCACATTTCATACCATGACATCCATCTGGAGACCCAAACCCTCTGAGACACTCCTCGATCACGGAGGACCATTGTTCCTCATAACGGATAATCCCCTGTTCCCCACTGGGAGATCTGGCACCTCCTTCCTGGGCAGAACTAAAATCTCACTTCTGCTGGCAAAAGACATTCACAATAGGGGAGTGTTGCGGCCACTGCCAGAACTTCTCGATGGGCCCCCTGTTTCCAAGAATCATTATGAATATACGCAGCTCCACCACTTTTTTACCTCTATTGCTAAACACACAAATCTCACTAGGGACTTCACTCCTTTCGAGAAGCTCTGTACTCAACAATCGACACCTAGACACTTTATATCCTTGCTTTACCAATTACTTCTCTCTCCTGCAGACAACCCTCTTCCCTCTTTTTGCACAGCTTGGGAAACAGAACTCCAGCAATCATTCACAGAAGCTCAATGGAGGAAATGCTTTACTCTCACACATAAGGCGGTCATCGCGTGTAAGGCTCAAGAGACGAGCTATAAAGTCTTGTCCCGCTGGTAGAGGGTCCCAGCTCTACTAAATAAGTGGTTCCCTGCAACTCCAGATACTTGCTGGAGATGCAACAAAGAAGTAGGAACAATGGCTCATGTCTGGTGGGGTTGCGATGTTCCGCAGAATTTTTGGAAGGGGGTGCTTTAGGCCATTCATGACTGTGTAGGGTCTTCGATCCCTAACACTCCTGAGGCTACTCTATTGTATATGTTCCCCGCTTCACTGGGTGCTTATAAGAAGTCCCTGACCAGACATCTTCTTCAGGTGGCAAAAACAATGATTCCACGCAGATGGAAGCAAACCTCCCCCCCTTCCATAGCGGAGTGGGTTGAGGAAGTGGCTGCGACCGATCGCATGGAGGAGCTGGTGGCGCAGAGTTCCGATACTGTACAGAAGGTACTCTCTACATGGTGTCTCTGGACACTATACAAGGACTCCGCAAAATTTAAAGCCCTTCTTGTATCTGGGCCTTGGAGCATGACAAGTATGAGGGATGGGACTTATGGTGATGGGGCCGTGCTGGGTCTCTTTTTCTTGACCCTCTGCTGGATCTCTGGGAGGGGGGGGTCGTCATATGTCCCAGAATCCGCACGAACCATTTATGAGTGCCCTTCCCCCTCCCCTCTCCCCCCTCCTTTTTTTTTATTATTATTATTCCCTCTTTCCCTTCCAATTCCTTTTCTTCCCCCCTCCCCTCCTCCAGTTCACTGATTGGTTATTGTTCTCAGCCTCCTTATTGGCGCTCTTGCCAGCCATGAAGACTGCCTGCTAAGCACCCTTCTTAGCACCCTTCTGGCCAGCAGGAAGATGGGCAGGTGAGTTCATTACAGGTATCGCCAGAACCATATCAACCCATGTAGCCCAAACTGTTTTCCCATAAACCAATAGAAGAACCACCATTGAAGTAATAATTTTTTATATGACTTTATTAGTCTCTGCCATCATTCTGGAGGACTTTAGTACATTGAGGTTTCTAAGCATTTATATATACACAGCTCTCTTAAGGTCACACCACAGCATTCCAATTGGGATAAAGTCTGGACTGGCCCTGTAGGAACACCGTGATTGCTTCCTTTTTCAACCATTCTCTTGTAGATTTACTGGTGTGCATTGTCTTGTTGCATGACCTGGTTTTGGCCAAGCTTTACCTTTTGTATAGCCTCACATTTGACTTTAGAATACATTGGTTTACATGGGAGTTCATGGTTATCTGAAGTTGGAAGTTGCCCAGGTCCTGCTGCAGCTAACCAAGTCCAAATCATTACCTCTCCACCACCGTGCT
This sequence comes from Phyllomedusa bahiana, assembly GCA_025379985.1. Taxonomy (NCBI): domain Eukaryota; kingdom Metazoa; phylum Chordata; class Amphibia; order Anura; family Hylidae; genus Phyllomedusa; species Phyllomedusa bahiana. The sequence continues at coordinate 555 of JAODAL010078587.1, read as the reverse complement.
CAACAGTAGATATTAGGTGTTTGTGCTCATATACTATGTTTGGTTTTTCACGTTGCTGTACATTTTACTTAGTCCTAAATTGGGCCTCATTTATCATAATGTTGATAAATGTGGTACATATTTAGACTGTCAATTCTGTGTTAACGTTTTCTGTTAGTTGGCTTAATTTATGCAACTGATTGCAGGAAACTTTTTTTTTGGCACATGGCATGTCATGCTAATTCACACAATTTTTCCATAAAACTGTGCCCTTTACCAAAGCCACAACCCTTTTGTTGGATAATGCACAGAAGTGTCTAAAACACATAAATGTAGTGTAAAGTACATTCTGGTGCATTTACCTTATTAACTGTGCACCTTTTTTTCAGAAATCTTGTGGTTTGTTCAACTTTTTCAAACATTACATACTTGTTCATGCTTTTTCTAACTGTATTGTCATAAACTTGATGATTTACCAAGCTACCTGGGGCCTATAGCGTCGGGGATTTAGCTATGGGGTATTCTGGTATATTGGGAATAGACTGATCACAGGGCAAATTTTCTTATGATTGGGGG